>CAUYRB010080489.1:0-43260 GCA_963574695.1 Propithecus perrieri
TGGATTAATAAAATGTGGTATATGTATACCATGGAGTACTATTCAGCTTTAAGAAACAATGGTGATATAGCACCTCTTGTATACTCCTGGATAGAGCTGGAACGCATTCTACTAAGTGAGGTATCCCAAGAACGGAAAGACAAGCACCACATGTACTCACTATCAAATTGGTATTAACTGATCAACACATAAGTGCACATATAAGAATAACATCTATTGGATGTTGGGCAGGGGGGAGGGGGGAGGAGGGAGAAGGGGACAGGTATATGCATACACAAAGAGTGCAATGCGCACCACCCGAAGGATGGACATATTTGAAACTCGGACTTGGGGGGGGGGCAAGGGCAACATAAGTAACCTAAACATCTGTACCCCCATAATATGCTGAAATAAAAAAAAAAAAGACCAGCTTTTAGCATTATCTTGGGCTTATAAACACATAATGTAATTTGTTTTCTTCAGATCCCATTTTGTAGTATTGTTTTCTATCTTCTGAAACGTAGAGTTTTATTAATGTGATGGACTCACTAATACAATCATGCATTGCTTAATGACTAGGATATGTTCCAAGAAATGAATCTGTAGGCAATTTCATCCTTGTGCAAACATAATAGAATGTACTTACACACAAACCCAGGTGGTATAACCTACTACACACCTAGGCTATATGGGATAGCCCTTTGCTCCTAGGCTACAGATCTGTACAGCATGTTACTGTACTGAATACTGTAGGCAATTATAACAACCGGTAAGTATCTGTGTATCTAAACATATCTAAGCATAGCAAAGGTACATTAAAAATGGGATATTATAATCTTATGGATCCACTTTCATATATGTGGTCCATTGTTGACTGAAACATCATTATGCGGTACACAACTGTATTAGGATAATTTAGCACCCATTCCTCTGCCTTCAACAGAATCTGAAACAAAATCACTTCATACATAGAAACCACTAATGTAAAAAGGCACTGAAATTTTAGCTCTCTAAGAAAGAAAATTGTTATTACCGGCAGTTCACGTAGATCAGGACAGAGCCAGTTAAGTGCCTGTAACTGATTTAAGAGGAGTCTATAAAATCAAGAGGATGTTTTAATAATGTCTCCTCATGTATTATGTTAAGAATCATGAGGAGTGACTGGGAAATAGAATTAAACTAAGATAATTAAATAATCAAGTGACCTGGCCTATTTGTATTTACTCAAGATATCCAGAGATTCCACAGGCATATCAAGTTAACTTGGCCTTACTTATTATTGATCAATAAAATGATTTATTCCTAGAAAAAAATTCTTTCCTAAAGATATAAGGAAAAATTGGGATATTATGAATTTGTAGGTTTTCATGTTTTTTTCTTGATTTTTGAACATGAAACTATCCTAGAGTGCATAGAGTAGCTGGATTTATCATTTCTGGTATTTTAATCATTGACACTTTTTTGCCTATTGCATGGAACTTTAAGAAAAATGATATTTTAAAGTAAATTTCATATTATATACTATGCAAATTACCATTCAGTAAATCACCCTTTTCTGGTGTACAATTATGCAAGCTTTGACAAGCAGGTGTGCTTGGGTGACCATCTAATGAAACATTCATTTTCGTCACCCTCAAAAAAGTTCCCTCGTGTCCTTACGTAGACAATCTTCTCCCCAACTCCAGCTGCTGGCAACATTTAATCAGTAATTTGTCCCTGTTTCCAATAGCTTTTCCTATCTCTGATCTTTTGAACACATGGTGAGGTCTGTGGAGTGAAGCCTCCCCTGCAAGAGGGTGCAAACTTCCTTTGAGTATGTGAATCCCCGGGGTTCTATGCTTTCATTTTAGCCCATACTCAGCTTTAGAAATTCATTAAAAATGTTAGCTGAAATACTCTGAATCGCTTCTCTGGTGTTCTTCATCCCATGATCTGCTCCAAATAAGCTAGTGTTCATTTTCCCATTTCTTGGAGATGATTATTTTTCTTTAAATTTCTGGAGAGTGTTTGCCCTGTAACCTTCCATTAAATTCAAGATAGGTTATAAATTTGTAGAATATATGACTTTTGTTGTTATCGTTGTTATCACAGGAACAATGCTCTTTCCAACTTTCTGTATCCAAAGTAGACAAAACCCTCAAGCATCACTGTCACTTGATCCATATGATACAATATCCCTAAGGGTATAGAAGGTAGATAAAGATGCTGAATGGAGTATTTAGGAGACTGCAGCAGGTGAAATTCAGCACATAATTCTAGATATTTGGAGACAACCATCCCCTCCAAGGCAAAGAATTATTCTTCATTAGAAAAATGAGTCCTGCGGTGCCATTAAGCAGTAGGAAAGACTGAGTGTCTGAACTGACAGTAAGTAACTATGAATTATTAGCTACCTATTAGAACATGTATGATCCAATCCACCAAGTTTTAGGATAAGTGAGAGTTGCAATAATCCATTGAGGGAACTATTTTTTATCAATCGAGTTTTTGTTATAATTATACTGCATAAAAAGCAACATGGAAATCTCAATACCTTACAACAACAGACATTTATGTTTCTTAACCGTGGTTTTTGAGTTAGGTGGGGTAATTCCAGGCTACAAGCTGGGTTTAGATCTACTTAACCTCTGTCACTCATTCCGATACCAGTAACTACCCACGACTTGCTCCTCCAATAATGAAATAGCAGAAGTTCAAAGGAAAGAGGGGACAAATAGAAACACAAGATGCCACTTAAAGCTTCAGCTCATAACTGGCACCTTATTGCTTCTGCTCCTCTTCCACCTTCTGAGAAGGTGCCTCTATTCCACCTTCATCCTCTGTCAAAGCAATTCACATGGCTAAGTCCAAAGGCAATAGGGTAAAGGAGTATACACTACTCATGGGGGGATGGAGGAGCATATAAAGCCTTAAGAGAGAAAAAAAAGAAATGTGGACAAATAAGTATCTCATGATACATTCAATACTGGGCTGACTAAGATGCAAAAGCCAGGACTATTACTTCATGAATTGGTGGTTCAGTCTTCCAGGTCAACTCCCTTTATTGCACCAATGTTTGTCTCTTGGCCCACATTTTATGTTCTCATGAGATAATTCTCCATGACTAATTGACAGAGAAGACAGACTTGAGCATCATTCACAGATAAGTCAATATGATATTAATAATTAGTACTATCAGGGAATAGATTGTTGCCATATTATAGTCACACTAAGGGCTAGCTGTGAAGAACTGGTTAGATTTATATCTCCCCTCTGGGAGAAGTGAGAATATCTAATTCTCACAAAAACTGAGGTCTCATATTTGAGCATGAGAACTAAATATGATCCAAGGCATAGTTAGATGTGAGTTTCCCCAAATGTAGGCTGCATCAAAAATACTTTATGTCCTCAGTTGGATTCTCTTGGCCTTTTTTTTTCTCCTGGACCCTTGGCTGTTTGCTCCACTTCAGCCACTAGTATGGCAACTGACCACATGTGGGCCTGCTCAGTTTTACCATCTTTCTGACAAGATATAAAGCAGAAGCCCCTACTACACTGTAGATCATGGAACTTCACTATCTTGTTGGCTGCTGGGGTAATACAACTTTGAACAACCAGAGACAGGAGGCAGAGGGAGCCAGCAAATAAATTAAGCGATCTCTCCATTTCTTCAACTTATGGACATTGGTAAGGCACAGTTGTTCTATATCTGCCTAGAGACAACCTATGTGACTGAGTGGATGTATATGTCTATCGACAAGCTCTGTCTTTTGCAGCTTGCTATGAAGCCTGGCTACCATGAGAATTTATAACGCTGCATTTTTCTTACTTTGCTTCCTTTTCTCGTCATTTTCACTGCCCTGTTATTGCATCTCCCAATAAATTATTAGCATTTAAGTCCTGCCTCTGTTTCTGTTTTCTAGGGATCTTTAAGTAAGACACTTTTCTTATGCTGAATGAAATTAAAAATTCTTCTCACAACAATATTGCTTACTTTCCCCAGGGTTTCTGGAAGGCCTTGTCTACCAAGTAAAGAAAACCAAGAAAGGAATAGTCAGTAGTGACTTTTTGGGGAAGGGAGTAGAATATTGGGAAAAGGGAACAGAATATTTCAGAGAAGCTCTATAAAATAATTATTTTTTCCAAGAATTTGCCACATTTTATGAATAACTATTGTGGCCCTATGTATGATCCCTATTCTATATACCCAATAGTGATTTCAAACAAAACTCTACCTGTAAAAATAAGTTACTAATTATTAGTGAACTATTTTGTTATACTACAGTACAGTATACACCAATAATACTGATAAATGTAAAATAGTGATTAGACTTTAAGCAGTATTCTAACATGAACATATATGCACATTGCCTTCAACTGTGCAAGAATTAATATTTAAATAGCATCATCCAACAGAATAAAAGATTCTTTTTTGACTCTGAGGGATTGTAGGATATCTCAGAGGGGTTTCCTTCTTCTGACTCCAATCCTTGCAAAAGAGTTATAGGAATCGATGAAGTGTTACAGTATCAGGTGAAAAATCATGAGCTTTGCAGTTTACCAACATGTACAAGCTATGTGACTTTGCTTAAATCTTAGTTTATTCAGCTATAAAACTGAATTTCAGTAATTTCTTCACATAGGTATATTGTGATATTTAAATGAGATAACACAAGTAAAATACCAAGAAGGTGTCCAAAACATGGTAATTAATTTTTTAAATCACCGACCATAACATCATAACTATTGTTAGTATAAGGAATCCTAGAAAAGCTTTACAGAACCTAAAATTTCCAATGGCTACTCAGAGTCTATATGTTTACTTTATTTATAAACAGAATAAGTGATATTTTGAAGATAAATAAAAGTGGTTTAAAATTATAAACAGATACCTGAGGTGGTGAGAAAAAATAGTTTTAAGTCAGGAAGGTATACAATTAGATTCCTACTTCCCACGCTCAGATATGTACCATGGAGGCTTTCTAGTATAAAGTTAAGAGCATATGTCTTAGAACAATAGTCCAGTTTCAAATTCTGGCCCACCACTTTCTAGCTGTAGAACTTTACAGTTAGGTAACCTCTCTAAGCTTATCGTGTCTTCCATAGTGTGGTAGAGTTTAGTATGGCATACTCAGGACCACTCAAAAATCCTCCTGGGATGCCTTTCTGCCCACTGGAAACTGAAAAATAAAGTCTCCATTTTTCAGACTTTCTTAAAGCTAAAAGTTTTGCCCTTGGCCCAGCTTCCATCATAAATCTGGACAGGTGGAGATGTGGATTATGCAGGGGCAGTAGGATGACTATTCTAAAACTATAGGCATGCAGGTGAAGCAACTTTCCAGTGGCAGCCATTCGGAAACAATTAGCCCAATCTTTGAGGGTGATGAAAAACAGAGGAGGAGGCATCCTGATTCATTAGCTCTCCTGAGTGAGAGTGGGAAATTTGTTTCTGAGCCAGCTATGGTGGTGGCAGCAGCAGAAGTTCCTTTGCCAGGTCATTTTTGCAGTGTGGCTCTTGGATTGTTCCCAGAAGTTTCTGAGAACCATTCTGTGTATACCACATTATCAGCTGCAATAAATCCTGCAAAACTGAACCGCAACCAGTAAAGAAGGGGATATAATAATTCACATCTATTAAGGGTTAATTAAGATAATATAGAGAAAGCATTTAAGTTCCTGGTCATAAAATGCATCCCATCAATGTTGGCTATAGTTTTTATTACTCAAATAACTTTCAGATTAATTAAATATTTTGACATATAAAATAAAAGCATAATACCATAAAACAGAGATTAATATCAATTTAATCTTCAGGTATTAGAGGTTGTTTTAAGTATAACACAAAGAAAAGGATTCATAAATTTGCTATTTTTAATTGGCAAAAAATGAATTAAGTTACAGTAGCAAATGGCAAACTTAAAAAAAAAGTGGATTAACAGAAAAATAAATACTGCCTATAGATGTATAATTTGCAAAGAACTTCTAAAGGCCTATAAACATATAAAATGTGTTATGTCATTAGTAATCCAAAAATTATGTATTGTTTTATACTTATCAAATTAAAAAACTACAGAATAACAGAGTTGACAAGGAAATATACACTTTTATATATCAAAGTAAAAGGATAAATTGATACAACCTTTACTTATGATTTTCAAAAGACTTAAAAGCATGCATAAATTTTGTCCTAGTAATTCCACACTTTCAAATTTATCTTTAAGAAAATAAATACAGTTATGTGCAATGGTTCAATTCTAATAAAGTTCACTATATTATGAGTCACAAAAGCAAACTACTATAAAACGCTAATTTATCATCAGTACAAAATTGAGAAAATGATGGAGAAAATAATCTATCAAATGGAATATTATGTAGTCATTGAAATATTGACATATAAAATTGACATACAAGATGATCACAGCATTTCTTTAAATGAAACTTTTCTTTGAGATAATTGTAGATCTGCCTGCAGTTGTAGTAGATATTACAAAGATATCCCACATACCTTTTACTGAATTTCTACCAATGGTAATATCGTGCAAAACTGTAGTCTAACATATTATTCAGGACACTGATATTGATATAGTCAAGGTACAGAAACATTCCATCTCCCCAAGGATGATGACCAAAGGTCACTTTCTGTTGCCCTTCTATAGGTACACCCACCTCCCGCCCCCTGCCACTGTCAACCTCTGGAAATCACAAATCTGTTCATTTCTATAATTTTTGTTGTTTCAAGAATACTACATAAAGGAAATAAAATAATATTTAACCTTTTGGAATTGGCTTTTTTACTCAGCATAATTCCTTCAAGATTCATCTAAGTTGATGTGTGTATTAACAGTACATTTTTGAGCAAGATATCATTATAAAATGCTATGCATAAATTAATCCCATTTTATCTGAACTTCCATACTAATTTTACACAATTTCTATACAGTACATTGATTTAAATCCAAGAGCAAAGTTAAGACTCTGCTCCTCTATTTTGAAAAAAAAGCTGCGTGGTAAACTTAGATGACTTTTCCCTCTGGATTTTACCTGGGAGTGGCCTTTTTAATTTTTTTATTTAAAAGAGGGCAGGTGTGGCACTTTTATACTAATGTCACCAATGTTAACATTTCTTGGGCTTTCAGGAAGATTCATATTCTTTACAGCTGACACAGCACGGGCTGGAGCTCCTGCTAAGTGGTCTCAGATTTCTCCAGTTTATTTCGTACATCAATTTGTATAACAATCTCATTCTTGATCTCCGATTTCCCCCATCACCATTTCTGCAAGAGTATTATAAACCTTGTCTATGCGGAAAATCAAATCCAATTCACACACATATTTAAAACCTGTGTCTAATGTTTTCACAAATACTTGAATTAGATCTAAAATGCCAAGTTCACGTTCTGAAGAATCCACACCGAAGAGTTAAATAAACTCCAAGGTAACTGGACTTCTAAAGCAACTTTCAGTTTGCCTAATGTCTATAAATCAGTTTGTTGTCAGATCCTCCAGTTAGTAATTCTCATCCTAGGAAATTACAAACATTTTAATCTCAGGTATCAAATGGAAAGTTTCCCTGATGATTTGCTCTTGTGCATCTTCACTGTGGGGCTGTCACTTGCCAAGCCGCAGCTTCCCGTGGTTGTTACAGATGAGGATCCACTGGACTGTGGCAGGGCTGGGCTGGGCCGACCTGGTGGGCGCTGGAGGTCAGGGAAGGGGCTGGCATGAGCCTCACCTCGGGATCTCCCAGGCAATCCTTTCCCACCGACCCTCTCCTGCACCTTTAACACTATTTTTTCTATTTCTTAAATACAAAATTAGAAAACATTATTGTGATTGTATTCTATTCCGCTCACAAATGTATTTTTTAAAGAAAAATAAAAATACTGAAATGTCTTGCTGATAATCACATTATTTTCTAACCAGATATTCTTTTTTTTTTCCCATAGTAAGTCACTACTAATACTTAATAGCAGACATCATGACTCTGCAAGCTGCATTGTCAACAGCAAGAAAGCTACCAGCTGCCCCTCATGGCATCTGAATGTTGAGGTCTCAGCTCTGAATAATGAATTAAGAAATGCTAGGGCTGGATTTATAATGTCTAAACATCTAAAGTAGCTGTTATTATGATAACAGAAAGCTGCCTAGTTATTAAGTTTTGAGATTAGCATTTCTAATAAGGGATTATGCAGCAATGTTAGAAAAAAGAAGAGAAGTTATGTTTAAAAATGTCATCAAACAGAATTAAAAACATTTTCCAGTGAATAATTGCTAAGTAGATTTTGAGCAAAGCAGGCTCAATAGCACTGTATAATTAGCTAACTTTATTAGCCACCAAACATCTAACTGCAAAAGAATATGGTAGCTACCAAAATGAGAGGGAGGAAGGTTAGTAAATGCATCACATAGACAATTATAAAATTGGTTTTTGAAAATACCAAACATAGAGAGATGTAAAGTTATTGTTACCCAACGTTGTTTACCCTGAATTTTATGTTCTGCCTCACTCCTAAACTCTTGTCTAGAACAATGTTGCTTAGGTAGAAATCGAGAACTGAAAACCATGCCCCATATAGAGGAATACTTTCTCAGGTTTAAGACCATGTCTCTCCCAAATGCAACAACACAAATTGTCACTAACCAAAAATTATAAAGCAAATCCCATGTTCTAAAAGAGGAAATCTGATCACAATAACCATGCCCAATATAAACAGACACATCAAGCATAATGCTTACTGACTTAAATTTGTACACAACCCTCTACAGCATGACATTGCAACACATCTCCTTTTTTTATTTGCTAAAGAAACTGGACCTAGCTTATTCCCATTTCAGGGTTTCTTCATAGAGCATCTTTAAATCACTCACTGTAGATGGTTCAACTTTCATCTCAACTCCATCTCTCCAGTCCTAGCTCTGTGGAATTAAAAGGAAAAGGGAGAGAGAAGGTGTAGTGGTTCAAACAGTATCTGTCCAAAATATATGTCCATTTGGAACCTCAGATTGCGACGTATTTGGAAATAGGGCCTTTGCAGATATAATTATTTAAATTAAGATGAAGTCATACTGGATTAGGGTAAATCCCAAATCCAATAAGTTCTATCCCAATAAAAGAAAATACACAAAAAGACACATAGGGAAGAAGGCCTGTGCCCACAGAGGCAGAGATTAAAGAGTTGTAGCTTCCAGCTAGGGAATTCCAGGGATAGCTGGCAAGCAGCAGATGTGTAGAGAGAGACATGGAACAGCTTCTCCCTTAGTGCCTCCAGAGGGAACTAACCCTGCTCATGTCCTGATTTTGATCTTCTGGACTTCTGAACTGTGAGGAAATAAATGTCTCTTGTTTTAAGCCCTAGTTTGTAGTAATATGTTATGGCAGCCCTAGGAAATAATACAGGTGGTATTATTTCCAATCCGAGAGCAAAATTGTCGTGGTCAAATAGACTCACAATTTTCTTCTTTCTCTCAACACCCATTTCCTGACACCATCTAGCTTCTTTTTAAGGACCTTGCCCTGTCATTCTGACTTTCAGTTGTTCAAAGTTACCCTCTGTGTCTCAACAATGAGTATATAAAGTTCCTAAATTCACACAGTCTGATTCTGTCACTGTAACAAATCTTTCAGTACAGGACATGTATCTTCTTTCTAAATTATCTTTATGTTTTAACTAGGAAAACAAAGAAAAGAAAAAAAAAAACACAATCTGACTTCCAAGGGATAAACACACCACTCTTTTTATACCAATAAAAAATTTGAACTATACTTGATATTTAATTTTGTATTCCAATTTCAAATTTAACTGAATAAAATGAACATTCTGTCATTTGATATATACTGAAAATATGGTTTGTAATGGCCACATGATAGCTCATCTCATACATACACCATAGTTCAACTATTCTGTTATTTTGGCAATGTTGGGTAGCTGTCTTCTTTGTCTGATGCAGATGATATTGTAATAACCAACTTCACATATCAGCCTTTTACCCTACATTCTCATGTTTTCCTCGGCCTGCAATTCCTGAAGTTATATTTCTGGTTCAAAGAGTACGAACAATTTTAACGCACTTGATCCATGTTGCCAAATTTTACTAGAGAAACGTTGCACCAAGCAGACTTCCCACTGACAGTAACCTAATCATACTCATCACAAGGAATATTGATTTCATTTTTTGTAAATATTTCCTATGTTTTCCTTTGTCACTTCCTTTTTTTGAGTGTTAAATTTTAAAGCTTACATTTTGTAAGAACCAAAGCTGAGCATCTTCCTGTTTTACCTCAAGGCAAGGTGATTGGCTTTCTGTACAATTATGAAAATATGTATGTGAGAGAGAAAACCACTTAGTTACAATAACATAGGCATGCTCACTTTTACTGTGTTCCCAAAAATATCAAATAATACAGATGTGGTGGGTAGGGCAACTAGTTGACTATCGAATGGCAGACAGACTGGGGTAGAAGTCATGACAGCCCATATACCAATTGATGGCCTACCTAAGCAATTGCCAGGTAATGACATACGTAAACACAAGAGACTACTTACTGGCTTCCTCCAGTCTGGCAAAATGATTAAGAAATGTATCTCTACCAGAGGATTCTGGTTATGTAAATAACACGTATGTAAGCCACCACACAGCACTCCGAGGCAGCCATAAGAGTCAATCATTTGCACCATATAAATATTGTCCCTGTAGAAAATTTAAGGGAATAGCTGTTATATTTTTTCTCCAATCCTTCCCATATAGAACACACTTTGTTCTATAATTTCCAATTCATTTCTCCTCATTACCCTCAAAGGAAATTAATGCCACTAGTTTACTTTTATAGATAGTAGGGAAAAAATTGCCCAGATTAACTGGTTTGTTAGGATCCAGCAATTGTTCCCGTGGGATTAGGTGGATGGGAGGAAAAAGGGGCAGTCATCCAGGGGACTGGCCTTTGAAAAGTGCTAAATAAGACACAAGGGAGGAGCCCAGGAAGAACCACACACAGGCTTTCAGTTCAATCTCTGCAAGAATTAGTTTGCTTTGTTCCCTTCCATCCCTGCTGTCTGTACCTTGACTTTGGTCAGTCATTCCCAAATCTATTCTGAAAGTCAAAGAACATGGCCAAAAATCTAGAAAAGAGAGAGAAAAGATTAAATTAGTGGGGGCAGCCTGAAGGAAAAGAAATCACTGAAGCTTGGGCTCAAACGTTTTCCCAGCAGCTTTAATCTTAGTTCTGCTATTTACAGGTGGGTACTATGACCAGTATTCCATTCCTCTTTCTTCAGAAAAATTATCTCTAAAATAATCCCTACTTCAAAGGCTTTGTATAAAAGTTTGATAATAATTGAAGCATATCTTCTTACACATTTCATAAGACAAAATAGATATCAATAGGCATTTCTATTGTTTTGGGTATTAGAGCTGCCAGTCTTTCCACATAGCTATTGGAAGCCTCCTCACCTGAAACTCTTACCTCATCATCAGTATACCAAACAAGGAAAACTGAAAGCCTTTGCCATGAGATACAACTTTATTCCTCAATGCTACTACGTCTCAGGCTTCAGGACTTTAGTGATAACAAGAGTAGTACTCATGGAAAACAATCTGACCTATCCAAAG
The DNA here is from genome assembly GCA_963574695.1 of Propithecus perrieri. Lineage (NCBI taxonomy): Eukaryota > Metazoa > Chordata > Mammalia > Primates > Indriidae > Propithecus > Propithecus perrieri. The sequence goes on from CAUYRB010080489.1 coordinate 11,566, forward strand.
CTACCACTCAACCATCCAAAAGCTTATCTGAGCCTTGGTGTGTTCCAGATCACCCATGACTCATGAAAAGGAATAATCAAAACCTATGACTATCATTTTGCCCAGTAATGTTAATAATTCATTCACCTGGCTCATACCACCTGTGTTCATTACATTTATGTGCCTGGTATATCTAAACTCCACAGTATTTAAAGTTACTGAGGAACAGCAATGCTAACCTGATTATATTTACCCGCAAAAGTACCTGTGAGACTCACAGCTTATCAGTTGTGCTCTCAGAAATACATGATTGCCAGAACATAATGTTAAGATTTTCTGGTTTGGGAACATCTATGATAGTTTGGGCTTCTATTATTTTTCACATGGTTTCCAATTTTAACCTGAACATTTTGATGAATGATAAGAATGAAAAATGCCCATTTAATGTCCTGGTATCCACCCTTCTTATGCAGAATTCCAGTACCAAGAAAAATAACATTTTTGAAAAGCAAGTGTTTGTTTTCATTCAGTTTGGAGAGTGAGAAACAGGTAACATAAAATTAAAAAAATAAAAAAACGTGAGAAATGAAAGCAGATGTCAGCAAATGGACTTCAACACTACAAATCCGAAACCAATTTCTCATTCAAATTTTTCCTTTTTTACAGAATTCACCATTCAGGAAAAGGTCCTGAAATTGCCCAAGTCTCTGTGGAAAATCTCATTTATGTTCTTTTTACTGACTCTTGGGTACATTTTGGTACTTATGACAGGTTATTCCCTTGTTTTAATTATTTTTTTATTAGAGCATTGTGATGTAATATGCTTTGGGCTCTTTATAGTTTGCAAGATGTTCATTTGCAAAGTAATTGAACTCATTTTTCTCTATCCCCTGTGAGAAGGTTAGGCTTTGAAATTTTGTATATTATAATACTTCCCCTGATTGCCTCACAAATTAAATATATACAATTTCTATGTTTCAAAATATGACAACAACAGTGGTATAAATATTTCACAGGACAATTCCTATAGTAAAATGTACAATTTCCTCCTAAACATGCTATGTTAGATGTCTGCTATGGTAAATACCTTCCATTCCTAGTGAGAGAAAACAGGAAAAAAATCACAAAGGAATGAATTGGAAAGAGGGGCCCTAGAAAAGCTGAGAGAAAGTTCTGACTGTACAATTTACTAACGTGTGGTTTAGGGCAAGTAATAGACGGTAACACAGGGTCATTTTGAGAATCAAAAGCAATCGTGTGTATTAAATTCTATTAAATTTTAAACCATCATTAATGTGTGATTATTTATTGGATATCCTCAAACAAAGCAGATTGCCAAATCTTTTTTGGTAGCTTTTGCTTAATGTTTATGCAAACATTATGTATTTTAAAGTGAACTTTAAAATATTCTGTATATCAGTACTTCTTAAAATATGCTCTTTACCAGTACTTTTAAAAATGTCATGCACATATGGATCACCTTCAGATTCTGGTTCAGAAAGTCAAGGATGGGGCCAGATATTCAATGTCACTCAAAGTTTGAACCAGGGTCAGTGCTTGTCCTCAAACATGCCTCCCAGTCCGTGACAATGAGACGAAGGGTTTGTACCAGAATGTAAATCAACACACTGATTCCTTCATAAAGAAAGCCTTGCTATGTAAAAAATGTCAACTGTACAAAATAGGATATTTGGTGATGCCGTTAATTTCCATCTGGCTGAAATTCCTTATCCTGGTGTGACGTGGAAAATAATTAGTTTTGTCAGTCCCTTTGAATAGCCCTGTTTTAAACTGATGGGGTTATTTAAAAGCATTTCAAATGTCTCTTTATTTTTCATTTGTTGTAAAGTCAATGTCAATCTAAAGCAGTAGTCCTTTGAGGAAGAGTGCTACTGGGGAAGAATCTATTGGTTAATCAGTGAAATGTTGTACTCTGGTATATCTGAGTCAAAACTCCTGCTTTGTCACTTATTAGCAACATGATGTTTAGGCATATTATCTTCTTTGCTTAGGCCACTTGGAGCTGAATTGTGAAGTGCAGTTAGAATGTCTTCCGTGTCACTTTCTTTACCCATCTCTCACCTCCATTAAGGGCCTTTTGCTCTCAAGACCTCTCAGGAGGCCCCTGGTCATGGCAGAGCCTTCCCCTGTGCAAACACACACCCTGTGTCATCTGCTGCCTCCCTCCCTGAAGGAGTGCTCTACACTCTGTATTTTGTTTCCTATGAAAACCTCCTCATAAAATCTACCTCATTTTCCCTGACATTACCTCTCAAAATAACAATAAATAAACTTGGAATGACAAATCTATTATGAAATAAGACATTTATATTTTAACCAAATTATTTTGAAATATTAAGAATCTTAGAGACATGAACTACTTATCATGATAACCATTATTGCCAAATACACAACCAGCCCTATTTTCTGCTTTGCTCTCAAACTCATATTCCTATGACTTAATATTCAAAATCATAAAAAACATAATGTGGTTAAATGCCATGAGAGAAATCTAGACATAATGCTATGGAAGTTGAGCAGAGAAAGAAGTTATTCCTGGCTGGAAAAATCAAGGAAGAATTTTTGGAAGAGTTAATATATGCACAGAACCTTACAGAGTGAATAGGATTTCTCTAGACAGAGCACGATTAAGAAGTCATTGTTATATGATTGTTATCAATACATGATGCAGCGTTGCATTTAAAGGCAATGAGATATGATTTATGAGGAGGAATAATCTGTAATTTGAAAATATCAGAGTGATGTTTATTTTTATCATAATAGTTCCTCACAGTAAAAAATGCAATATATTTTGTAAATTCATTATGAAAAAGATTTAAATAAAATCTAGACCTTTTAAGAAACTCAGTGATATCTCATATATATAGCCTCAGAAAAGGGGAATGGAAAAAAGCAGTGAGTAGGAAGATTAAAAATTACTCTCAACCAGTGGAACTCCAATGTGAAATTTGAGAAAGTGTAGTTTAGCACATTGACATTTCTTATTTATAAAATTAGATATATTTAGAAGAAGGTGGGGGAAGCATAGTGGATGCTATGGCTGTGAGCATTGATTATATATGTCTCCTATCCACTGCAGGCAAAATTATAGCTCTTGGAAATCTGATTGTCCTCTGTTAAACACTATAATTTCTAATATAATTGGCCAATAAATAACAACATAAATTAACTGTTGTATTTAAATACTAATGAGATTCATTTCTATTGAGCTCTAGCGTATTTCACATGGACATTAATGTGCCTCAAAGCAGAGGAATAAACTAAACCACAGCAGCCCTGTGAACGTTTTTGCTTGGAAAGAACATATATTTGTAGTAATATTTAAATAAGCTTGCTTTACGGGGAAATTTTGATATATTCAAGCTAATGAGTATATTTTTTAGTAAGTTTGTTTTTTATATAATTGGGTTGCTCATTAGGCTGTAATTAATGCCATGCTTATTTTCTATGCAGTTAGAAAACTAACATTTGCATGGAATAAGAAAAAGGAAGAGCAACAATAAAGGAGACAGAAAAAGCTAACAATGGAAAGCTAACAATGAAACTGCCTACAGAATTGTTTTAAGTTTCTCGATTAGAGATGGAGACAAAAAACTATCCAATTATCATATTTAAGACAGAGAAAGTTAAAAAAATACAGTCCCAAATGTTGTGATTTTGGTAAATACTAGAGTTTGCATACAGAATGTGAGTCTGAATTTGATTATTCTACATGTAATTTTAGCAAACTCTTTCTATAAAAAAATCACCAGAAAATGAGAAACTCATTATCTGTAATGTAATGTATATCTCCATTTTAGTAAGAACCTTCAAAAGACTACAGCCTGTACAATTTTAATGCTTCTTTTCCAAAAGTAAGTCAAGGAGAGCACGTAGGATACATTAAGATGTATTCAATAACAGTGTAAGAAATGCTTTGGTCTAATAATGGATTTCCATGCCTTGTATTTAGCATCCAGCTACATTCCTAATTTGTTATTCTTATTGCATACTTGTTTTATTTACAAAATGTTAATTAGCATTTTATTGACTATAAATAAAACAAGTAAGTGTAACTGGAGGTCAAAAATATATCATTTCATGGTTAAACACTAAGGAGCTGCCAAGGCAAGATAAAATTTCTTTTTGTCAAATTAACTTAATTGATTATTTGAGTTATTAAAAAGGTTTTTATGATAATAGCCATAAAACACCTGAGTCTTAGACTTGCAGTGAATATTGCTGTTCTTCAGTAATCCAAACCCTTCCAATGTAAACAATTTTCCATTAAATAAATGATAAATTGTGAATCAGACTTTTCTTGCATTCTCCCAATGAAAGGAAATTCATAAATTACCAAAGAGCAAAGTTTCACCTAGTAATCCTAATCTTTTGGGAAGACAATCAACAAAGAATACAAATTTATTGCCTCTGGATAAAAGTCTTCAACTTTGTAACAACTACTTGATAAGATCTTCAAGAATGATACTTACAGGTTCAACACAGCAATGGTTAAGATTATATAAACAGGCCTTACCAAAGTGTTTATTAAAGCTGGTAATGAAAGAGAATGTTAATGTTTATAAGTGATTCCAGGCCTTCATACCATTAATTTCTTTTTTCAAGTACTAGCCATATACCAAGTATTGCTTAAAGTATGAGTACCCACATGTACTCTTGCCTTCACAGATGTTTTGGCAGGAGAGGCAGATATTTAAAGAAATACTTAAATACATGTTATATATGAACTGTTAAGAAATTTTGTTGCCATTAGTTTGCTTAGTGACTATAATAAAACCCAAACTCCAACCCATTCCCACCTCATGTCCAGTCTCATCTTGTATCATGGTCCACACTCTAGCAACTGTTGCCTCTTTTTCTTACTTGAGAATGCCAAGCACTTTCCAACTTGAGGAATTTTATAAAAGTTGCTTCACTTTTCTGGAGTGTTCTATCCCCTAATATTCACCTGGTTGGGTCTTTTTCATGGTTCAGAGCTCAGCTTAAAAGAGATTCTCTCCAACTCCCTGTCTAAAAGTAGGCCATTTCTTCATTCACCTTATTATGGGACATCCTGTTTATTTGCCTCCTAGTATTTAATGAAATTTATAAGAACTTTGATTTTTAATTTGATTATTGTTTATTTTCCCCAAACTAGGATTTATTCTTTCTCTCAAAAATATTTGTAAAGGCTCTACCATGTACCAGGTGCTGTTCTAGGCCTTGGGGAATAGCAATAAACAAATAGACTTTTCCCCAGTGTATGTTTTTGGAATGAGGGAAATAAATTACGATTATCACTATTATGACACCACAGTAGTAACTGTTATGGTAATATTCACCAATGGATACTAAAATTAGTGGATAAAAGTTTAAAGCAGAAACAGGGTGGCTACACAGTTTCAAAGTATCTCTTTCAAAACATTTAACAATTATAAAAGGAAAAATAGTAAATTTACAATGGAGAATATATGCAGATACTACCCTAAACAAATGAGCAATAATGTCAACAGCAATACATATCAACATCATGTTACTCCTGATATGATGTACTTCGAAAGAAGGACACATCACTTCTATGACATCCTTCCCAACAATGCATTTCTTCAATCGTATCACACAGGTATGAAACCATACCAAATTGAATATACTCTACAATAACTGACCAAGACTTTTCAAATTCGTCAAGATCAAGAAAGACAGAGAACTGAGAAAATCTTCAGACTGGAGGAGAGCATGGATATAGGACTAAATACACTGTGGCATCCTGGACTGGATCTTGAAATAGCAAAAGGACATTAGTGGAAAGTCTGGGGAAATCAAAATAAATTTTGTGGTTTAGTTAATAGCATCATACCAAGGCTAATTTCTTAGTTTTGATAAATGTTCAATGCTCATATAAGATGTTAACATAAGGGGAAGCTGGGTGAAAGGTATGCAGGAACTCCCTGTACTATTTTTGGAAATATTCTCTAAGTCTAAAACTATCTCTAGAATAGGATTGATAGAGTTTGAAACCCAACTTTATGACCCAACTGTGTAACTTTGGGCAAGTTAACTTATCTCACTCAGTTTCCTAATTTAAAAAATGAGACTAATAATAGGGTCTTCTTCATATGGTTTTGTGAGTATTCATTAAGAAAATATGTATTATACATTTATGTTGTGCGGCTTTAGCGATTTTGTTTCTTAGAGACTAACTGCATAAAAATTTTTGTCAAATGCTTCATGAAAAAACACTAAAAACCAGTATTCAACCGAGTCAAGCCTTTTCTGCAGACAAAGATTCTTCAATTTTTAATTGAATTAAATGTTAATGTAATATTAACATTTTAGTATAAAATAATGTTGAAAACTAAAAGTTAATTTTTTGATTTAGGAGACAAGAACAATAATTTCTCAGCAATTTTGGTTTCTAGGTTGCTTCTGCAGTCATTATATAGCACATTTACAATATTAAATGAATATTTATTTTAAACTGAGATTTTCAGAGAAGAAAGTTTTTTGTTGATGTTGTTGTTTTTGTCTCTCTCCCATACTTAGGGTACTATTTATTGAAGAAATATTTCCCTCAAGTTATTTTTTCTTCCTCTCTAGCAGAATATGACTAAACTAATATCTCCTCTTTGACTTCTATACTTGAAGATTTTATTGGTTTTGATGACTCAATAATTTTTCATAATCTTATAAATGGAAGCTTGAAGATCTTGTCTAAATATTTTCAGAAGAAAACTTAAAATTGCCTCCCTTACTTATATTATTAACATCTTCATTTCCAACGTTTTTTCATATATTTGCTATCTCACAAAATCCCTTGAGGGCAAAGATGTGTTCTTTATCTTGGCTATAGAAATGAGAAAATAGAGCAAAGCAATTGGCTTTCAAGATATAATCATCTGTCAATTTCTATTTGCTTTTCTGCTATCATTACTCTCACTATAATTTCTGAATCTACCCTAAAGTAGAATAATGGAGAGATCTTTCAGCAGATACGTAAACATATTCACCTTCCCAAAGCGCTTGAATTTGGTTACTTCAATAGATTTCTGGAAACACATTACTTTCCTGTAAGTTACCATTTATTGTAAGTCCTGCTATGTTGGCATTATTATCTGCAGTTTCTTTAGTTCAAGCAGGATTTTAAGTTGTAATAGTAGTAATAGTAACTAAACATCTTATCTAAGCACCTGACAAATGGGTTCCTAAATCTTTTATACATCATATAATTTGTTCCTGGCTGAAGAAGAAAGGTTAAAGGGACCCACGACCTTTCTGCCTGTGGCTTGAAATTCCCTTACATTACATGCTGCTATCATCACTTTCTCGACACACAACCGTAGGATGAGGATAAAACATGCTATGCTTATAATCCATAAGTCATTCAAATCTTCACCAAGTTTGTTCAGTGGCAATGAAATTGCATTACACTTTTCTTATTTTCTCTTCTATAAATATTTATTCAGTTAAATTCGCTTTGTTGCTAGCTGTTTGAAACCAAGAAGTCTCTCAGCAAGTAAGTCATGTAGAAACAAGTTTGAATTCATTATTACCCACTGAGCTGTCAGATTTATAGATGATTTCTTATTGTTTTGACATGTTCAAATGTGCAACTCACAAGAAAAAAAATTAGCTAAATTACTAATTGCTAATTTTCAGGTATACAGCAGAATACAATTCAGGAAGAAATTTTTCAGTAATAAGATTCTAGATGGAACATTGTACCTAGAATTCATACTTTTGGACAGATCTCAAAAATCCTTCATGTTTAGTAAAAATGGTCGGTAGCTATAGCAATCATTTCAACCTGTCATTTGAATTTAGGCCACTATGCATGTAAAACTACAAGGAATTATCTTCTTACAGCATTCTTGTAAAATCTATGGTTTCGAAATTTGATTGATGAGAACAAAACTGTTTCAAATACTTCATTTTTCCCCAACAAATGTTTTTCTTCACACTCTTTAAAAAATTCTTTACTATTTTTGGACCAACGATGACTTAAGATGAAATTTTTCATTTAATGCTACTTTGGAGGTCCTTCTTCTTGTCATAAAATTTTAGCTGGAATTTCTGTTTCTAATTCATTTTTGAATGATAGAAGATATTTGAAAGAATATTTTTTTTCTTGAAAGACTCATAGCATAATTAGAAAAATAATAAAAATTAAATACAGTTTATACAGATTACAGATGATTTTTTAATTAATTTAAAACAATTAACCAAACAATTCCATAAGATTGTATTTAGAATATAATATAATCTCTAGTATTCTGCTTTGAATTTTATAATATTAATATTTTTGATTCAAAAGCTGTGTATGCTTTGAAATGTTATCTAGCTAATTACCAGTGCTACACTGATTAGCCATGTAAAAGCTCTTAATAATTGTTTCTGTACACAAAATTAATCACTTTCATCCTTAATTAATAATTTTATTCTTGCAGTAATAAATACACCTTTACACTTCAACTGACAGATTAAACTTTAGCATTAAAAAACACATAAGAAAAATTTCAACCCAACTTACAGGGAGAATGCTTACTTATACTTGAAAGTATATGCTCAGATATTTAACTTACACCCTAATTTCTTTCTGTCAGTTGTTAATTTTACTAAGATATACTAATTAGATAAGAGAGTAGACTTGTTATTATTGTTCCTATGCTGATTAATTATGATAGGAACAGCAGAGGTCAGCAAATGGCACTAGTGCCAAATCTGGCTCATCTGTTTTGTATTTCCCATCAGCTAAAAATGGCTTTAAATTTTTTGTATTTTGTATTTTGTATTCTAAACGGTTACATAAGTATCTACATAATATCATAGATTTTACCTCTTGACCAAAAAGCCTTAAATAATTACTATCTGGCTTTTACAAGAAAAGTTTTCTGACCCCACGTTTTCAGGATCACAGGTCACCAGTAATGATACAGAAGTACCCTTTCAGTTATTTGACCTTATAAAGGCCAAGAACAAAAACAAGCAAATTTTGGCCGAATATTGAAAAAAAGATACCAAGGTTAGCTTCGGATGCTGAAAAAAGAGATGCCAAAGCTGCCTTCGGATGCGTAACTACTTTGATCCCTCTGATAACATATGCACATTATGTATTTTTCCTTAGGGAGTCAGTAACTTTTATCAGTTCCTAAAACAAATCTATTCTGAGCCCCCAAATGGGGACCCTTTGCTATAAATATAGTCTTTCCATAGACATGTATAACATGGCATTCCCAAATCAGTATTTTCATATATTCAAGAACGGTACTTAAAAGGAAAAAATATTGTGTCTTAAAATATTAGGTGCGATTCCGACGTAGAACTAATGACTTTACCAGAAGTAATTCAGTCTCAGGAGTCTGTTCCAAACTGTGAAGCTATCAATTTTCAATAAACAATTGAAAAAACATGTAAAATCTTTCCCAAATGCAATCCTTGTCACTTAAGTCTTGCTTAAATGGGACAGATAAGTGAAAAAGGAAGCCAGGTATATAAGGGCCCCTCAACAGCCTTAAGACATTACCTTTCTTTAATGTAGAAGTAGACTTGTCCAGCCACATCAGAGTTTGATCTCAAGGTTACATACATAGAAAAAAAATGTATCTCATATGTATTTAACTAAATAATCTGCTCCTTTACTTAGCATCAGTCAAGTTGGGAACAACCTTTTGCCTATTGGGAAATACTCATTGACTCCAGGTGCTTGTCCTGCCAAATTACTCACTGGCATGCTATTGTGCTCACTGCCCTGGAAATGCAGTGAGTGATGCTAAAAGTGACTAAGGCATTATCATTCAAAGACCCAAGAACTCAGCTAATCACCAGATCATACTGAGTAGAAGTCAGTAAGTCATTTGTTTATAATGAAGAAAATGCCTTTAAATGAAGAATCATAAGAACAATTTAAAATTATACCTGCAGCCAACTTAAATTTTAGTTCAAGGCTGTTATGCTAAAAATTAACAAAGACATTTATTTTCACATTTGAAGATGTTTGATGCCGAGTCCTGTGTAGGAAGTCATCACATTAAAATTTATTATAGGTCAAATGTCTGGATTCGAAATGTGTTTCTCTTAACAAAAGCTGATAATCTCTGTGATTTTTTTTCATTTGAGACAGTCTCACTCTGTTGTCTGGGCTAGAGTGCAGCAGCAGCATCACAGCTCACTGCAGCCTCATACTCCTGGGCTCAAGCGATCCTCCTGCCTCAGCCTCCTGAGTAGCTGAGACTACAGGCAGCCACCATGCCCAGCTAATTTTTTTATTTCTCGTTTTTTTTTTTTTTTTTTTTTGTACAGGTAGGGTCTCACTGTGTTGCTCAGCCTGATCTCGAACTCCTAGATAATTCTATGATTTATTGTGTATTCATTACCATACTGGGCACTGATACTTGGCTTACATACATTACTTCATTGAATCCTTACATTTGCCTTCATTCATGATTTTTTCTCTGCTTAGGAGGCTCTGTACCCTTCTTTTAATTCCTATTCACCCTTAGGTTCCAGTTGAAGCATAATTTCTTGAAGGAAACATTATAATTCTCAGATTAGGTCATGTTCCCCTATTTTAAGATCATGTAGTACTTTTTCCTTATTACAATTTAATTTTTTGATAATTGCTAATAATATATGTATCTCTCAATAGATTTTAAGCTACAGGAGGGCAGGGACCTTTATTTGTGTGTTTACTTACCATTACACCTCTGGCCTACAGTATAGTGAGTGGCACCTTATACAATTTTAATAACACATCAGAGAAGTTTAATTGTAGAATTAATGTGGACCTTCATGGCATAATATCATGTCTTTTGTATAAATGAGTAAATTTAGTTATACAACTTGCCTAAGGTCACAGAGCTAGTCAATGTTGGAGCCAGGATTAAGACTTCTGTAATTATACTGTCACCTACAGAAGCAGTGTTATATGTCAGGAGAACTTAGGCTTTGCTACAGGTCTGTTTGGCATTGTATATATAATAGTCCTATACCAGAGCACCTTTAACCATCAAGTCCTTCGCCCTGAATGGAAAAAAATACAGAGACTTTGAGGAGCTTCATTGGTATTCTTCCCAGCATTGGCAGGAGATGAGCCAAACTGCAGGGAAGTTCTAGTACACTACACTACATACATATACACACATACACACACTCACACATACACACACACACACACACATACACTCACCCATATGCCCATACTACACATGCTACATGCATACTCCTCTACATTTCTCTGGATATCCACTCTACCTAAAGAGAGTTAGTAGCATCCTAACCCTCTTATTTATTTGCATTTCCTAGGGTTATCTCATCTGGGGAGACCACTGGGTCGCAAGACCTGAATTCTTTATTCTTGTCACCCATGCAATTAGCCCATAGTATGTTTCCCATCTTCCTTGCTAGAATTTCCTTGTACTTTGGAGGGAGACAATAATAGTTCCTGCCCTACCTAGGTCACAGTATGTTTTAAGGATCTGATGATACACGTAAAATAGAATTTTAAAATTGTAGAATATGCAAATTCAAGTGTATTATTATTCCCACTTATAACATTCCACCCTCACAGTCCTTTTTCTCAGTAGTTATAATTATTTGTTTTACATTCATATTTCAATGCCATTCTTACATAGATATGGAAAAACAAGACTTTAGACATTTGCAAATATCTCAAGTGTAGGTAGAATCATATAAAATTGACAGCCAACCAATGAACTTTAAGTTAAGGCATCAGTCTTCACTTATAGTATTAGTCACAGGCATACCTCATTGTCATCCTTTCATCCTAAAGTAGATTCTCTGACATCAGATAGCAAACATAAAATTCTGTGAAATTATCAGTCCTTATATATATTAAACTTCTACTTTGGGCTCTTCTCTATCACTTCTGGTTAGACATTTGGCTTGCCGCACTGGGAATGAGAATACAGGATTATCAAAACTTTTGATAACGTATATCAAAAAACCTTTGAAAATGTGTATTTCTTTAAACTCAGAAATCCCAACTCTAGGAATTTATCCTAAGTAAATATTTAAAGATGTAAATTGGGTGCATATAAAGGCACAGTGCTCTCTGTAACAGTACAAAAAATGAAAACAATATAAAAGTATAGCAGTAGCAGGATGGTGAAATAATCTACATATATTCACATAATGGACAGAAAAGAAGAATTTATTATATTTTTCTTTTGCTTTAATTTTGTATTTTTCAACATAAAAATATTAAAAGTTGAAAGTAAGTGTTTCAGATATTTTAACTGTGTTGAAATACAATTGATACACAATAACTTGCACATATTTAAATGTAAACTTTATGAGTTTTGACATATATATACGGAGTTTATTTCTCCATTAACAGCTTTGCAATTCTTGTCAGGAACATTTTCTTTAAATTTCGCTATAAATAGATATAATATTTTCCATTAAATTTATCTCTAAATATTTTTATTGTCGATGCTATTTTTAATGTTTTTTAAATTTTTTCATTATTTGATGCAAATGTATAGATATGCAATTGATTTTTATATTAAACCAGTATTATAAGTTTTAGTAGTTTTTTTGTATATAAGGTAGAATTTTCTACAGAGACAATCATTTTCTCCTTGAATAATGACAGTCCCTAGATATCAGACTCCAGGAATCTTATTAAGAAAGATAGTACAAAGGAGGAAGGAAGGAAAATATTCCCCAATCACTCAGAAATAGGAAATAATACTTCACTTCTCCAACTTGCCTTTGTTTCAACTGGCCAGCTCCATTTCTCTGAGAATCAGACCTCATTTAGCTCATCTGTATGTAATAAATTTGCTTGTTGAAATAATTACCTGAGATCAATTGCCATAAGACATGTGAAAGCATTTTAATGCATATTAAAAGTTACCTATTATATTATTTAGGTTAGCAATTCCCTGTAATTATTCTGTTTAATGTTTTATTCTTTTGCATGTAATTCTTAAGTTGCAAATTTGGTGCATTTTCTTTATCCAGAATTTTTATTAATCATATTTGACACCATGACCTTGAAAAGATTGCCATAAAATATAACCATTTTATTACATTTATTTTCAGAAAAGAAAGAAAAAAAATTTAAATGAGTTAAAAGTTTAAAATCATCTTTCATTTCTTTATGAAGTTCATATTTTCCACAAGAAAAACGGGACTATCAAATTGAAAGATCAATTTTTGAAAAGTTTTAGTTCTTATACATAACTGGGACTACAGACTTCTACTGACTTCTAATGCTGACAACCTAAGGAAACTCCCAAGAGATAACATAACAAACCATGACAATTCTTTCCCTAGCTCAAAGAAGTTTCGTATACTTCAAGACAAGCTTTAGATAAACACTGCATAATCACAAAAACCAAGGCTGCAGTTTTGATTTAATTTGTGCAATTCCCAAATAGAAAGGAAAAAAAAAAGGCTTTAAAGAAAGAGAGATAGTGGATGGAAGTAGAAAGGATAGGGGAAACGGAGAGAATGAGACCACAGAAGTTGAGTTTTAGTGGAAACTTTTGTATGTGGTTATATCTATACTTTTATTAGTTTTACCTTTTTATAACTCCATTTCTGTAAAGGCAGGAAATATGGCTGACTCTGGAAGCCTTATTGCTTTTTGTAAAATAATAAATGATGAGAGGGAGGTTTATTACAACTTTTCAACAAAATGCACTCTTTGGAAAACAAGACTGATTGATGTCAATGTGATAGTACAATAAATATGAGGTACTTCAAGAGAGCTCATTTTATATAGTGATTAAAAGAAAGATGGAGCTTCCTTTTCCTATTGGCTTTAATAATTTATACCAGTCTTTGGTAACTGAAGTGTATGTTTTGGTTTTCAGCTGTGTTGAAGTAGTTATATTGCATAGTTAATGAATGAAAGGACAAACCCTACAGAGTCAGTTGGGCTGGGTGCCTCTCTCTCTGCTGAATGAATAATTTACTACTCTAAGCTACCTGTGCCCACTCACTGTCACCCACCCCCAAGCACTTTCTAGAGCAATTCTTCTTCCATTTAAAGCCTCTACTGAAACAAACTTTGATGATAAAAATAATAAATTCCTTCAGTTCAGTATCTTGAGCCGTTTTCATCTTTACCAAACAATTCTCCAGAGCCACTTTTACTCTCTAATCCATCGTATTTCCTTTTTGTTGGAAAGCAAAGGACAGAGGCATTTTGAGATTTTGTTCTGAAGCTTCTAAGATCTCCTTTTGATAGGATTAATTTGAAAACCACTCCAACTCACGAGGGAGGCCTTCACTGAATTTACTTGCAACTGTTTCTAATATGACCTTAAAAATAATTCTTTAAATTTTCCACAGTAGGAAAAGAATTATAAATTCTCTGAATACCATTTTTTTCTGGTTTTGGTAGAGAAAAATCAGCTCTTCATTCAACTCCTCCTTCTTGTTAAGAGTTTTCTGTACTGTCAAGAAAATCCTAATAGCAATATGTCAATATTTTTTATAAAAATTTTAAAATCCCCTACTTTGTCTGGAGAGCTTCCAAAAGAAAAGAAAATGTCTCAAGTTTGAAAAATAGCCAGTAGAACATAGTTAAAATTTGAGAAAACACTTTAGAAAGATTTATTTTTTCAGAAAGTCTTATATTTGAAAGTTGGAAAACATACCTTAATTAATGTTTAGGGCTGGCAGACAAATGCAAAGGGAAAAGCAGCCAAGCTTCAATGGCCACTTCCCTAAAGAGACATAGAAATTTCATAATCAATCGACATGAAGCATTTATTATTCAATCTATTATGTGTCCATTATTTTTCTGTGTGTTGTGGGGAATGCAGAAGAATGAGAAACCAGAAGCTTTGCATTGGAAAGACAACACGAAATGATTCAGATAGCTTATCTTCTTTTAATTATTATTTTTAATTTACACAATAATTGTGCCTATTTATGGAGTACCATGTGATATTTCAATATATGTATACAACGTGTAATGATCAAATTAAGGTAATTAGGATATCCATCACTTCAAACATTTATTTTTTTTGTGTGTTGGGAATGTTCAAAACCCTCTCTTCTAGTTAATTAAAAATATACAATAAATTATTGTTAACTATAGTCACCCTATAGTAGTATAGATCACTATAACTTATTCTTCATATCTAGCTATAATATTGTATCCCTTAACCAACTTATCTTTATGCCAGTGTCCATTGACTGCAGTTTGCTCTGAACGTAAGATTTCATTAAGAGGCACTTTAGTGAAAAGAGAGAATTATAACTCACCTTTGAAGGATGATTAGGGTCTGGATAGATGGAGGGGACAATAGGAGAGCATTCAAGGAAAGGAGAACAATAAGCTTACTCTTAGGATCATTATTCCAGCCTAGTTAGTGTTCTTCATGTTTGTCGTGCAGTAGTGGGATGTTAGGTTGTGTCTGTTACATTGAATCCAGAAGACACAAAGAGATTCCATGGTAAAATTCAGAAAGTTGTTAGACTTTTTGGAGCAGAAATGTGGGGTAATAAAATTGGCATTGAAAGACAATTGTAAGAACTATTGTAGACAGAGAATAATTTTAAAAAACTTTGTAGAAATCCAGGCATGAGGGAATACAAGCATAACTAGGGCTCTGACTTGAAAAACAAAGAGAAGAAGATAGAAATATCTTAAATAAGGAGATGCTTGTTGACCCATTGGGTATGGAAAATTAAATAAAAGAATTAACTTCAAGGTAATTTCATGGAACCTAGACCAGAGGAAAGGGTAGTTCTTTTGGCAGAAATCAGGAAAGTTCGGGTGAAGAGCTGTTTTAACAAGGATATGGTGTGTGTGTGTGTGTGTGTGTGTGTGAGAGAGAGAGAGAAAGAGAAAGGGAGAGGGAGATGGATGTAGCTGAGGTGGTAGGAGAGAAAGGATGGACACTGTGATGGGTTTTCATTTGTAATATTGATTTTGGAGTGATGGAAAGACTATCAAAAGATAATATCTACGTGGCAGTTGGAAAAGATACAAGGTAAGAGCAAGAAACAATGAAATATTCCAAGAAGCATAAAGCTAACCAGCTTTCATTTAGTGGAATTTAGTAAAAGAAATATTCTATCCCATCCCTTTTTGTTTTTTTACCTATTTGACACTTTATCAATTATTCTTACTACTATTATTTCTTCCATGTCTATCACATAGGGTTGGTAACTAGATCACATATAAATAAATTCACTTTGTAAATTGTAAAGGACTATACAAATCTGTATATTACCACTACATCGTATGATATCTTTATTTTTTAAAGCCACTATATTTTCATTCCTTAAATGTGAGTTGTATTAATACAAAGTGACTTCCTCACAGAGAATATAGTATGGAAAAGGAAAAAAGAGGAATAACTTCATAGTGGGGACAGCTGATAAATGCTACCTCAGCCAGGTGATCAAGGTTACCATCAACAATAATGTTATATTGATGTATGTACCCTTGATATGATGTAATGAAAATGACATTTCACCTCTGTCGTCTTCTTCCCTAAAACCTATAACCCCAGTATAATCATAATTTAAAAAATCAGACAATTCCAAATGGAGAGGCATTCTACAAAATATTTGATCAGTTACTCCTAAAAATTCTCAAGGTCATCAAAAACAAGGAAAGTTTGGGCAACAGTCACAGTCAAAAAGAGCTTAAGGAGCCCACAAATACTAAATGCAAAGTGGTATCCCCAATGGGACACTTGAACAGAGAAAAAAAAAAGGACATTAAATAAAAACTAAAGAAATCTGACCACTAAAATATAGAATTTAGTTAACAACAACATTTCAACATCAGTTCATTAATTGTGACAAACGGGTCATGCTAATGTAAGGTGTTAGTTAATAATAAGGAAAACTACACGTGGAGTATATGGGAACTCTCTGTATTGTTTTCACTTTTCTGAAATCTAAAGGTATTCTAAACTAAAAAGCTTAGTTAATTTTTAAAAAACATAATATAAGAAAAAGGCAAAAAAAAAAGGCAAAAGGAGTGGCAGAGGGAAAGAGGACTTTGATTAAGTCATGAAATTTAACATTTTAAAAAACTTTAGTATAAATTTCCTAACTAAAGAATTCTATTGATGTTCAATTGAGTCAACAGATCTCATCTACCTCTTAGGTAGACCTCTCAGACAAACCATAAATGTTAGGATTTGAAACCAAATAGGATAGATATTTTGAAAATATGCTCTGGAAAAATTAAATGGAGTTTCTTAAATTAGATGTTTTAAAGTAGTTGATCTAAAATGACATCTGTTCTATAATTTGGCTATATGATCAACTATATTTTTATTAAAATGATATTTACATTGTAGGTCCCATTATGAAATTATTCTCCTACAATGTTGATAAAATGGAACAGGAAAGGCATTTTTCAAATCCAATACTTGAATACATAATTAAAGTTTTACTATTTTCTACCTTTCTGTTGCATTCAAGAGAATCCATTTGTATTTCATTTATTTATTGTTAGATATAACTATTATTTTTAGCTAATAAAAACAGTTTATCCAAGAATAATTTCTAGGAATTAACCCAAATAGTTAAATAGTTCATCTATAATAGAAAGTATTCCTTCTCCAATTACTATTTTATTCTTTTGTTTCATCTTAAAAGTATGACCATGAGTGATAATTAATCTTTCACTTGAAATTTCCACTCTGAAATATGGACCTTGGATCCTCAAGGTCTGGCTAAGAAAGTAGAAATAACTGCAAAGCTTGGATGAGCCTATTTTTAGCCTGTTGAAGTTTGCAACTAGGTCTGGGTGCCTGCAAATTAGGTGTTTGTGGCTCCAACCCCAAACCACTATAAGTAGGAGGTTTCATTGAGTTTGAAATGAAAATTAGACCATATGCAAAGTTTTCCTTCCAAACAACGGAATGCTTGTCGAGGAGGAAGGCTGAGGGTGAGGATCCATGACAAATGAGATGCTATTAAAAGTAAAGCCCTATAACGCTGTTCAGCAGCAACGCTTTGCTTCCAAATCTCTTTTGGAAACTTCTTAAGCTTTTCACATCTTAGATAAATCAAATTCTAAAATATTGTATTGATTATTGTTTCTGTCTTCTTAACTTTACAGAAGATGAAATTGAGAGGTGAAAAGGTAGATGTTCTGCCTAAAGGATGCCCTGAGCTGGGGTGAAACCTGTAGTCCCCAGCTACTAGTTCAGTGTATTCTCTTTCCATCCACTTTCCACAGTTGTGTCAAATTGTACTGGGAAGATGACTATCCCATGACAGATTCTGGACCACCATGTAGAGACTCATAATGCATGTCAGCATATTAAAAGCCTTGGAGAAATCCTTTAGTTAATAAAGTAATTTCATTTAAACATAAATTTTTCAAAATTATTTAATATTATGAAATGTCTTTTTTGAAATATTACCTTTAACCACTTTGAGAAACACCTTTGGGAAAAACTCTGTCCTACATTGTTCAAAATTATGAAAAGGACCCAACTAATGGAAATCCCAGCCTAGCCTTATTTCAAAACATTTCCCATTCCTTTGGGTTTCAATGGCTGCAGCATTTCAAATTGGCTAACTGGGCGTTTTAATTGTTAAACACCAATGAATACAAAAAAAGGACTGGGCATTATGCTGTATGTGGGGTGGAGAAGGGATTAAACACTGAATCAGTAAGAAAATAATCAATAAAAAATCCACAGTGTATAAAATATTTTTCTACACTTTTTGTTTTTTTTTTTTTTTTACTTTCTTAAGTGAAGGTGATTGGAATCTAAATTAATAAGGTCAGCAGCTGCTCTTGAGAAAAATTTCAGGAATGTCACATTTTATACAGTAAAGGAATCTAACAAATTTAATAAAACATAGAACCCATGACTTATTGATAGGTAGCAACAAACATTATAAAAATAATAAGTAGAATGGAATAAAATAGAACAGGCTAGGAAATATCAGAGTCTACCATAGTAATGACATGAATATATGAATTATGTCTTGGTGTTAAATTTCTTACTGTTTGTTGGATAAAAATGTTTGTAAAACATTGATTTAGAACATAGTTCAGATATGAAATCTAAATCTTTTCAAGCCTTTGTAAGGCTGAAATTATTATCAAAAAGCATAGGAATTGAACTCTTTCTATAAAGAACACTACCCTATGAACCAAGAAAGAGAATTTGCACAATATTGTATCTGGCTGGGTTTCCATTCTTTATACCACATGCAACAAAAACAAAAATTGCAAGGATAATAAGTTGGGCATGTTCAGCATCATGTTCAAGAAAGCAATAGACCAGAGCACAGAGCCAGCAGTAGGGAGTATCTTGAGCACCAAAATCTACAGCTGGAGCTAGGCTAACTAGGAGGAATGCCTTAATGAAGACAGAAGTTGGACTGAAGTAGGGAATTCAGAAAGCATCAGAAGATCTAGTTTTCATTGTTTGGACAAGTTTAAGCACAGAATTTAGGATTAATGACTGTGACCTAAATTTAAGGAGAAACTATGGGAACAGGGGCCTGACACAACAAAAACCAAAGGGAATTATATATCATAGCAGTGTAATTCCAAATGTGAATAGATTTTAAGAAAGCCAAAATTTCAAGGAGCTAAAGAGAATGAAAACCAAAAACACGAAAAACATGAATGAAATATAATACAAGCTTGATGTCATTCAGCCAATTGGGAAGAATGGGTCCAGAGGAAGTCAGGAGACAAGTTGCATCTGAAAGGAAACAGGGACAGCAGGCAAGTATTTTTTCATGCCTTAACTCCATTCATGTGTTTATTTGTTAATCTGCTGATTAACTCACAAATTTAAAAAATGTATTTATTGTGCCCAGTGTGTGCCAGGCACAAGTTGAAGGCCAGGATTCTTAACACCAAAACTTCTATTTCTTAAAATAGGCAGTATAAAATCAGTAATGGTTTCAGTGAAAATCCTAGCATTGCTACATATAAGATCAGAAGCAAAAAAAAGAATGACGTACTTCTTGATACAGGCTATTGATATCAAGGAAAGGATAAAACCAATAGCTTGAAGTTAAGGGAGAAAACAAAAATGGAAAGAAAAGATAAATAACTTAAACAAGTATAACACTTTGGGGTAACTTATGGTAGACCCAAACGGTCCTATATACTTCACCATGGCTCAGTTCAAAAATAGTATTTATGAAGATAACACTCATTAAAAAATATGGTATTATAAGAGTAACTAGAATTTCTTAACTAGGTAGCATACATATAATATGAATTATCTTATTTAATCCTTGCTATAAGGTTACTATTCCTAATTCACACTTGCATTATCTCTTATGTACAAAACAAGAACAAAGGACAAAGGACAAAGAAACTGATGCTTAAAGATGTAAAATAACTTACCCGACTCTTAGTAACAAATAGGAGTTGGTATTTGAATCCAGGTTTGTTTGATCAGAGTTTACTTGTTTAACTACTTCTCTGACTTTAACATAATCTGTTTTTAAGACAGAAAATTAAGTTATATATTTTAGGAATATTATACATGGTATTTATTCTCAAGGGTAGTTACAGTCCATCTGGCTTTAAAAAGCACACATAAAGTAGAAAGTCATGTTAGAGAGTATTTGAAATTCAAAATTAATAATGCCATGGGAGCTGAAAGGGAACAATCATTCTGAACTACAACAAGTGGGAAAATTATGGAAAATTTAGGACTTTAGTCAGGTTTTGAGGACATGTTTGAATGGATGGAGAGGACGAAGGGGAACATATTTGGATTGAGGGAAATGTGGTAGTGATGTGAAACTCAAGAAGCAAGAGCAAGTCTCACAGGAGAAAATAATAAGCATCCTGTCAAGGAAAACCATGGAGAAGCAGGCTATCTTGTGAACAGGTGCTAGCAAGAATAGTGAACCAGGAGTTTAGGGAGGCATAGAGGGCCATATTATAGACCTTGTTGACTTGGAGCAACATCTATGTCTTCAGGTCCTCCAGCTTCTACGGGATCTCCTTCTTCAGCTCATTTGATCCAGCAATCCCATTACTGGGCATCTACCCAAAAGAACACAAGACATGCTATAAAAAAGACATCTGCACTAGAATGTTTTTAGCAGCACAATTCACAATTGCAAAGATGTGGAAACAACCCACCTGCCCATAAATAGGGCCCACCTGCCCTTGCGTCCTGAGTGGACGCAAGGAGTGCAATGCGCACTAGCAGAAGGATGGACATATTTGAAACATGGACTTCGGTGGGGGGGGAACCAGGGGCAACACATGTAACCTAAACATATGTACACCCATAATTTGCTGAAATAAAAAAAATAAAAAAATAAAAAAAAAAGTGGGAAAAAAAAATACATGAGTGGATTAATAAAATGCGGCATATGTATACCATGGAGTTCTACTCAGCCACAACAAACAATGGTGATCTAGCAACTCTTGTATTATCCTAGATAGAGCTGGAGCCCATTCTACTAAGTATCACAAGAATGAAAAAACAAGCACCATATGTACTCACCATCAAATTGGTGTTAACTGACTTAACTTACCAACACTTAAGTGCACATATAGTAGTAACATTCATCAGGTGTTGGGCAGGTGGGGCGAGGCGGAGGAGAAGAGGGGATGAGTATATTCACACCTAATGGGTGTGGTGTGCACCATTTGGGGGATGGACATGCTTGAAGCTCTGACTCAGGTGGGACAAAGGCAATATATGTAACCTAAACATTTGTACCTCCATAATATGCTGAAATAAAAAATAATTCTAAAAAATAAAATTTTTCAGAATAAAATTTTGGGAAAAATTCCAATTATGTGAGGGTTTTAAAAGAACAAAGAAAAGTACTAGAAAAGTCTGTAATAATGAGAACTGATGGAGTCAGGAATAAAGTATTTTTTAAAAGAATAACGTTTTCCATTTTTCTTGAGTAATCTGCTAAGGGCTACAAAATAAGTAGCTCCTAGGAGCGGTTCTACTCTAGCTACAAAGATTTTTATATTCTAAGGTTTTCCATTATTTGTGAAGCTAACTCCAAAGTTTGTGAACGTTCAGCCAGTTTTACTCACTTCCAGGACTTCAGCTTAGATGCTGTGCTCTCAAAATGACCTCTCCACCACATAAGGCATTCCTAGTGTCATGTTCCTCTCTCTTCATCCTTTGCTTTATTTACTCCCTCAATGCCCGCCTTTCCCCAATAGCCTCAAAAAGCCATAAGCGCAGAGCTCACGTGTATCTTGTTCATCATTCTATTTCCAGTTACTAGAACAGTGCTTGTGCATAGCAGGCATTAAACAAATATATACTGAAGGAATGAATGATGTTTTCTTAAATATTAAAAGGAAATAGTGGATCCTGGAGGAAAGTGTGCATTATTCATGGCAACGTTTTCACTTTATTGCAGAAAGTTCCTGGGACATTTAAGATAAGGTCATCTAAACTAATCAGTATCCTGATTCCATAAAATAATGTAGGGACTTCTGTAAGAGTTTCTTCCCAACAAAGAAAAATTAGGTGCTGAAACTTTTAAAAATTCTAACACTATCATTGTTTTCAACTCACTCCCTACTCTTGTTTGATTTCTCCCTATATTGTATCAAGGCACGCCACAGCTTTCAGTTACAAAGTTCAGTATGATGTTTATATAATTCTTTCCGAAAAAAATACTCCCAAAGGGAATAAACAAATAAAATCAACAATGACAATGTGGTGGCTTTCAGTATCAGTGAACTAAAGAAAATCAGCACATAGGACGGAAAAAGAAACTGTATTACTTTGGAGTATGTTCACAATAGGGGGTGGAGAAAGACAACCGCAGGATGTCTACGATGGAAAACTTGAGAGAAGACATGCCTTGCAAGAAGGGCAGGCAGTTGTTACAAAACCAGATAAATTCTTTGCTGCAATAAGCACGTAGAAAGATTGATGTTGGAAGCAGACATATGGCTCACCGGGGAGGAGTAATGAGATAAAGGCACATGCTGCTGGAGCAGGTGATCTACTAATTAGATTTCAGCGATGTGGTTCATACCATGTTTAGATAGGAATTATCTTAAAATATACAAAAGAAACAAAACAGAATTGCAGGGGAAATGATTTAGAGCCACGATAATAATGAAATCAGGATGATGGAGTTGAAACAGAGTTTTTATGAGACTTTTGTTGGCAAATGAAAACAATTTGTCATGTAATGTCAAAAGTCTTATTGGATTAAGTGAGTAGAGCCATTTGAGAACTAGAAATACTGACAGTAGGATTTTCATTTCATCATATATTCTTTGCATATTCTTTCATGAAGGTAGATACAATTACATTGAGGACTCCTCCTACTAAGCACTCATATGTGCAATCTTTTTTTATTCTCCAGAACAATGATCTGAGATAATTGTATCCCAGAAAATAGGACTCAGAGAGGCTAAATGACTTGTTTAAAGACACACACCAGCAACAGAACCAGGGACCAAATTTAGGGTGTCAGATTGCAAGCATAAGGTCCCTAATCCTGTGTGATGTGCTTTGTCTTGTTCCATAGTACTGAGAAGGTCATATGGAACTTGGAACATTCATTGCAAGGAACTAAAAATCAATGTATGTAAGTGTTTTGTGGCACATACTTACTTTCCCACATTACGCAGAGAGAGCTTCTGGTTATGGCTTTGACCATCAAGGAAAGCACCTATCCTCTACTAGCTACTTGTGGTGAGACCTTGTATTGCACTTTGAACTTAAAAATATTGCACTCCGGGAGACTTTCCTTCTCTTGGCCATCTTTTGATGTCCTTATGACTGAAATGTTATATAACTACTATAGTTTTTATAGTTTTAGACTGAACCACTGATAATGGCTCTTAGAATATTGAGATACAATGGCAATGATTAAGGTTTAAGGAAGGAAGTGATAAAATTGTCAAATTATTCTTGAATAACCCTTCAAATTTTAAATGTCAGGACATTTAGAAAGCATACTGACAAGCATAGTTCCTAGGAAATTTCTTTAGAATAATTCGGGTGCCTGAAATACATTTATACCTAATTAAAATAATTCACTCATAGCTTCTGTCTGTTGTGATAGAATAATAAAACACTACAATCAAGTGTTCTGAATTATACTGGCTCTTCCATGTGTTCTGGCTAGTCAATGGATTTGAGATTTTACTTCTACCTAAGAATAAACTCTCATTATGCAAAGTAAAATTAATAAGTTTATTTAGTAATGAATTAAACTCTAAAAAGTACTCCTTGGCTGAAAAATCAATTCACATAATTTCAAGCATTAGTGAAAGAAAATCAATTCATTGGCAGTATGTTTATATGGGAACTATAGGCAAAATTCTTTTAGTATAATTCATTAATTTTAAGTTTGATATCAGCATACCTAATTCAAAAACATGTGGCATAGTGAAGACCATCTCTACACTTAAAGCCTGCTATCTCTTAACAGGGACAAACATTTGCAATCACAGTAGTTACCAGTATTCAGTGTCAAATATGTACGAAGAATTATCTCACTTTTCATCTGGTATTTCATCTGAAAAATTAAAAGAGACATTATAAATAATAGTTGAGTCCAGGATGTGTTAAATGGGAAAAGGTCTCTGAAGACAGAAGGATGTGGAACAGAGAGTTCAATCTTTAAGCCATCTGTCTGAGCAGCTAGAAGAAACCTGGGGAGGTGGAGAAAGTAGAGAGAGAAATCCTTAGGAATAGTCTTAAGTATAGCTGAGGGGAAGCTTCCTGGCCCCTGCTGGCAAGAGAAATTACAAAATCAAGTAGTTCTTGTTACAAGGTGAACTTGGGACAAAGAGAGCAATGAATACAATAAAAGTCAGCTTATCTAGAAAAAAAAACATATGGATGGGTATTGAGAAAAACTTACTGATTGACTTGAAAGACACTTTGTAAACAAACTTAAATTTTTTAAGAGTTTATGAAATGATAGTATGCCAAAGTAGAGTGATAGTTAATGAATGGAAGTAACTCAGAAGGTTACTTAGACCTTAAATATGTGATTGGGTTGATCTTTCTCCTCCGAGGGATGAGGAAAGTCATTTTTACCCTTATTCTAAATTCAAAAGGAACTCACCATCTCCACAAATCTTCTGCTTCCAACACTTTAAAATCACTTTCCCTTTCAATTAAATTAAAATAAACACCTCTATCTTCTGAACTGTTGAAAAGATCTTCCTCCTTTGGATTCCACATATAAGTGAAATTTACTTGATTCATCTTATCACCCAACAAGCATTTCTTTAAAACCTGCAACATGCCAGGCACTGTGTTAGATGCTTTGAAAACATGTTTACATGTCGGATCAGCTTCTAAACAAGCTTTCTCTAGGTCTTTTCCCATTTTCTGTAACTTTAGATGTTGGTCCATTTCAGTAAAGACTGTCTGAAATGGAAAAGATGAATATAACAGATCTTGTGTCAGTAAATCCATTCAAAAAGCTCAAAACACACTGGCATTTAGTAAGCTAAACGCCTTTTTGTTTTTTCATGAGATTGCTTCAAGTCAAGAAAAGTCAAACCAGCTGTTCCTGAGCTAAGAAATCAGTTACCCCAACTGACTGACTTTTCAGAGACTATGTGTTTCCATTCATATATTTATTTCTGGGCAAACGTTATTAGAGAAGTAACTATATTTAAGGCATCAAGGAAAGTGCTGAGATTAGAGGTGACGTTACGGATAGGGTATGGACCTTTCTCAGGAGGATATATCACATGTCCATAAATGATTATGATAAAAGATAGAAAGTGACAAGTGTCTTGATAGACAAAAACATGCAGGATTGATCTGAGTGTATACACATGAAAGATCAATACATGTATTTCTGTAAGAATAATTCTCTTCATTTTGTTTGTGGCTATGTTAACTCAGCATTCTTCTGTAAATTATTGTTCTTACTTCAGTAATGGGTTATACTTTAATCTGACACCTGGAAGTCATGTGGAGACAGTAGAATGTAAATTTACATGCTGGATAGGCATATATGCAATGTGATTCATAACCTCTGAGTCTTAGAGTTCTTATCTGTGAATCAGGGGAGGATGGTTTTAACTATGAGATATTTAGGTTCCTACTGAGCACTAGTCTCTCAAATTCCATCAGCCTGTGGCATTATGGATGGTGTGCACCATGAGCTTTAGCCATCATTGTATTTATTCCCCATGCCTACCAAAGCTCTTGGCCCATAATAGATGCTCAGAAAACACTGACCCAATGAGTGAAAAAGGAATAGAATTGAGTGGAGTGTCACTTTAATAATGTCCACCACATTCGTATCTTTTCATCCCCTCTTCTAGGGTGACCAACCATCCTGGTTTGCCTAGGACTTTCCCTAATGTTTTAGTTCTAAAAGTCTCACTTCCTGGGAATACCTTCAGTCTCAGACAAACATGGATGGTGGATCACCTTGCCCCTATCCTCTTCCCTAGTTCCCTATTTATGCTTCAGGTGTATCAGTGTACCTGTGGACCTTAACTAAACCCAATGGGGATACCTAGAACTAAAGATATTTCTTTAAAATGTACCTACAAGTTTGGAAATTTATTTCTTTGGTTTTTTTCATTTTCTCCTGAAGCAAACTTAAAATACACATGGATTTTCAATGTCTTTCCTTAGTCATATTGCAAGTGTGTGAATGACCTGCAAATAAAAATGTCCTTCTATTTGCCAAAAGTATCATCCACCTGAGTAAATTATGATGTGATAAAATGCAGAGCATAAGGCTTCAAGTCATTCTTGGAATGTCTATCTTGGATCCCGAGCCAAACAGATGTATTGTACAAAATCTAAATTGATGGTGAACTGTGAAAATCTGGTCTCTTCCACAGCAAAGATCCCAGGATAGTAGGAATAAACCAACCTGGAAATGGGGAGAGCAAAGCCACAAAAGAAGTCCAAAAGTATATGGAAATCCGAAGAGCCATTATTTGTTTTTTTAAAATTCCTGCATGTATCCTGACCTTCAGCTGAACTGGGAGTGATTAGGGTAGTGCCATTCTACATGGATTACAAAATAAATGCCATGTCACTGCCACCTTCCAGCTCTGAGAAATGCAAGATGGCACTATTGCCAACTCCAAGACCTTACTCAAGGCTACAGGCCATTCCAGTGGAACATGAAGTGGAACACTGGAAGGAAAGCTAGCTTTAAAATAGTCCCAATTTCATGCTTGCCTGGCAAGGATTGTTATTTATTTCACTCTGCTAGAGGCAGAGAAATTCTACCACCTGATACTGGTGTCTGGCTGGATTAGAAAGGGGCATTTCTCCTCCGAACACCAGTGGAGCATTACATTTATATGTGTTCACCTAGACAAACTCTGTGACTACTATTGATTTCCGTGGTTAAAGATAAGCATTTTCAGTGTGTTATTGTAACTATACTTTTAGCAAGGCTAGTCCTACATTTCATGTTTAGCCAGAGAAACATACATCTGTTTTAGTACTGGAGGGAAAGCTTCCTGTTGAATTTAGTAGGAAATAGTACGTCTCTCTGCATATGTACTATACTACCCCAACCTCCCATGAGATGCAGCTCCACTATATTTCACTTTTCTGTCCCGTTGAGAGATTCATTCATTTATTCATTCAAAAATATTCTCTGGGTGCCAGGCACTTAAACATTGGAGATAAAGCAGGGATCTGAACAAACAGAATCCCTATCCTCATGGAATTTACATACTAGAGTCAAGAAAGAGATAAACAGTAAGTAACATAAGTGATGAGTCAGAAAGTGATAAATGCTTTGGATAAAATTAAAACAGTGGAGGGGATAAGGTGGCAATTGTAAGGTTTCAAAGGCCGCTTTTGAGCCAAACAGGAGAGCAGTGCTTTCACCTTTCAGAAGTCCCCAAGCTCTGTCTACTCTTCTATCTGCTACGTACGTGCTGGGGGAGTGTAAGTGAATGGTTTTGGGGTTTTATTTAGATATGGCACAGAGCAAGAGGTATTGCTAGAAGGATTTAAATCAAAGAGAATCTGGGTTAATGGTCAAACTAATACATATTCTTCCAAAATCCCAACCAGGTAGTTCCTTGCCCATGTAGCATAGCAGCACCTCACTTATCAAAAAAGCATGGAAGCTATAAACATTCGGGTGCAGGTGTCTTTCTTATACAGTATCATTTGCTCTTTTGGGTAGGTGCCCTGTGTCTATATTCTTGATGAATATTGGTCTGTAGTTTGCTCTTTGGGAACTGTTTTTTTCTGATTTTGGATCAATATCAGGCTTGCCTCATTAAATAAGTTTGGAAAAATTCCTTCCTTTTCTAATTTTTGGAAGAGATTGTGTATAACTGGCATTATTTCTACTTTAAACGTTGATTAGAATTTGCTAGTGAAATAATCTAGGCCTAAAGATTTCTTTTTCATAAGGTTTCAACTAAAAATTCAATTTCTTTAATGATTATAGAACTATTCCACCTATATATTTCATCTTAGGTGATTTTTGGTTGTTTATGGTATTTGAAGACTCATTTAATTTTTTATCTTTACAATAACTCTATAAAATAGGCAGGACAAGTAGTCCTAACTCAGTACCTAGAATAGCTCCTAGTACATAGCAGACAGTTAATATTGGTAGGATGAATTTGTTAAATGAACTCTATTTCACAGATGTGGAAACTAAGGTTCAGAGAGGTAAAACAACTTGTTGAACATTATTTAGTTCCTAAGGGGCAATGCCAGTGCTAAAACTCAAAAGCCAACATAGCTCTTGAAGAAGAAGGGAAAATAAGAAGGGAGCTAATTCAGAGTCTGTCTTGTGCCAGACACTGTGTTAGATATTTTTACATAACTTGTCTCATTTATATTCTGATAACAATCATGTGGTATAGGTACTGCTATATCCATTTTAAAACTGAAGAAAGTAAGGATCTGTATTAGTCAGTGTCCTAACAGGAAACAAATGTCATATTCAAATACGATAGTTTTCAAAGAATTTGGTAAAGGGATTATTAATATTTACAAGGCAGGTGTGGGTAGGATTTAGGGAAACCACGAGGGATAGTGAAATACCCTGTGGCTAATAAAGTGGAGCTGTTACCCCTCCCCCCTCCAACCAAGCCCAAAAAGATGAAAGGTAAAGTGTAGAAAGAAAGAGTCTTCTGGCCAAACCCAACAAGAAGTCAGAGGCCAGAGGCCTGTTGATACAAGCCATTCCAACCAGTCTTCTGGGGCAGAAAGCAGAGTGGTGAGTAGATATGGAAAATAAAGATGTTAAGTAGCTTGTTCTGGGTTTCACAGCATCCTGGTAACAGGCAGATTTAGTATTCAAATTCCAGAGCTCCAGTTCTTGACACTGCACTTGTCCATCTTCTCCAGGGGACTGACTTTCAGGGCCAGTGTGTGAGAAAGGGCCTGTGATAAATCCCCAAATATGTATATGTTCTCATTTTATTTCTCTTTGCCCTGCAATGTAAATAGCTACTTTGGTATCATAATGGTGCATTTGGGTACTGAGGAAAGGTTAGAAAGAGAATGCTGGGAGGTGGAAGGTGTTCTGCCTGAGTAAGAAGCCAAGGAACACAAAGGAAGTTAGGGGAGAGAATGTAAGAACTGAGCCATGAGCAGGCCAAAAGTGATCCAATCCATCAGGCTACAGCTGTTGAGTGAGTGCTTGCTATATGCCAAGTACAGCAGTTGACAGTGGCTAAAAGGTTCTAAAAAGAGTCAAGGCTGGATAACAAGATAAGAAGCCCCTTGATGAGCTTGAGTCATGCTGGGGGCTAGAGGTGAGAGGGTTTGTGCATTCTGGCTCTCGAATTTGGTTGATAAGCATTGCACCCAGGGCCCAGGTGGCTGCCTGGAGCAGCCTGAGGGCCTTACTAATATCCTTGCCTGCTGGTGGGTAAAATAGATGAGAGTAGAAGGTGGGAGAGGTGGCCTCTGTGGCTTAGCTGGCACCTACAATTTGCCTAGATGTATATAACCTGCGTTTTAAAATCCCTCACTTTGGGCAAGGTAGGCAAACATGTAACCAGTAAGAACCGAGATAGGACTGTGGCCTCTGGGGGGAAGTGGGGGAGAGAGAGAGAGAGAGAGAGAGAGAGAGAGAGAGAGAGAGAAGAATGACATACTTTGAAACTGACAACTTAAACTCCCTGCTTCCTTAATGCCATCCCTATAATGCCACAGCCTTAGGCAATGACACCTAATATGAACTCCTCTGGACTACTGTTGGGTCAGTGGTTTTCTGTGAAAGCTCTGGCATCCTGAGAGTTGTTTTGAGCAAAGCCAGCCTGACCACCAGTTTTTGTGGTATCTAGGTCAATAGTTCTCAACCATGGCTGCATACTAAGATCACTGGAGGCCCGAACCAGCTTCATAGACATGTGACCAGTGCATTTACACAAAATCCCATGCTCAGAAGGAAGCCCCATGCTAGGGGTTTAATGCACTGTGGTTGCCATTTGAAATGCTTAATAATTTTATTTTTGAACCAGTGTTTTATAATTGAAGTCCTCCAGGACAATGGAACATGCACTGGGAGCTTGGAGCTGTGGTTCACATATGGCTTTACCTCCCACGACCTACCCATCTACAAGATGGAGTTTTGATCATCACTCCCTTGATTTTTGGTGCCCTGGGCCCTACCTGGCCCCCTCCCCTTCCTGGTCCATCCATCCTCGATGGAAGCCTGGATGTGGGGAGGATCAAGATCTGACGTATTCATCCCACAGCCCCTCCAGGTAGGACATGGATTTGACTGTCTCAGCCCCTGGCTCACAGTACCAGGCACATTCAATAGGCAATTCAGTAGTGGCAAGCCTCTTACCCATTCCTGATCCAGGTAGCTAGTGTACCCTGGTGGAGAGGTTGTGATGATACCCTTGGGGGTTGCCTGTCTGCTGTGGGCTAGAGTGGTGGACCCATGAGAAGAAAGATGCCTGGCTTAATTTCCCTGCCCTCTGACAAGGCACAGTATGTCAGTCTGGTAGTTGGTGGAAGAGGGGCCCAGCAGTTGTCAGGCCCAACCATACACACAAGATGCAAGTCATGAAGTGGAGCTCCTGGGTGCCTATAAGAGTCTACCCTTAGCTCATGAGTATCCCTGTGCCCAGGAGAGTGCCTCTGGGCCTGCTTCATGTCTGGGAAGACCCTCTTTTTCTCTTTCTAATCTTCCTTAGTCTGGCTTGTGTTAGTCTCTTCTGGACAGCTCAAGGCACCTTCCAGGGATAAAGTATGAAATATAAATTGTGCAATTTTGGTGATTCTGCATATAAATTAAATGCTCTGATATTTTCATTTAAAACTGGCATTGTACAATATAAAGATGAAAAGTAAAATACCTTTTAGTAATTAAAAATATTACTTTTTATTTACTTACAATGACATTGAATAACAAAGAGAAAACACCATGACAAGTTGATTGAAAGACTGCAGAAGAAAGGAAAACTTTTTATATTTTAGTACTTTTAAAAACACTCTTCCCCTGCTTTTTGAACAAGGTACCCCACATTTTCATTTTGCACTGGGCCTCACAAATTATGTATCCTGTCTTGCATGGGAATGTATTTAAAACATATGGATGTATCAAAATTAATTGGCATTGGATAGGATCAAGGCATCTGTATTTTTTTTTTTTTGAGACAGAGTCTCACTCTGTTGCCCCTGGCTAGAGTGAGTGCTATGGCGTTACCCTAGCTCACAGCAACCTCAGACTCCTGGGCTCAAGTGATCCTACTGCCTCAGCCTCCCGAGTAGCTGGGATTACAGGCATGCGCCACCATGCCCGGCTAATTTTTTCTATATATTTTTTTTTTTAGTTGTCCAATTAATT
>CAUYRB010080492.1:0-12388 GCA_963574695.1 Propithecus perrieri
ATACCTTAAAGAGATACAAGTAGAACTACCATTTGACCCAGCAATCCCATTACTGGGCATCTACCCAAAAGAGCAAAAGTCTCTCTATGAAAAAGACACCTGCACTCGAATGTTCATAGCAGCACAATTCACAATTGCAAAGATGTGGAAACAACCCAAGTGTCCATCAATACATGAGTGGATTACTAAAATGTGGTATATGTATACCATGGAGTACTATTCAGCTTTAAGAAACAATGGTGATATAGCATCTCTTATATACTCCTGGAAAGCGCTGGAACACTTTCTACTAAGCGAGGTATCCCAAGAATGGAAAAACAAGCACCACATGTATTCACCATCAAATTGGTATTAGCTGATCAACATTTAAGTGCACATATAAGAATAACATGTATTAGATGTTGGGCAGGGGGAGGGGGAAGGGGGAGGAGGCGACTGGCATATGCACAAACAATGAATGCGATGCGTACCTCCAGGCGAATGGACACACTTGAAGCTCGGACTTGGGGGGGGAGAGTAAGGGCATCATACATAACCTAATCATCTGTACCCCCATAATATGCTGAAATAAAAAAAAAATAAAAAAATACTCAGAATGGATAAGCAACCTAATATCCACCAATTGATGAATGAATAAACAAATGCGGTATACGCATACAGTGGAATATTATTCAGCCCCCAAAAGGAAGAAGATTTTGACCCATTTCACAACGTAGATTCAACTTCAGGACATTATTCTAAGTGAAATAAACCAGTTAGAGAAAGACAAATAGCATATGAGTCCATGTATATGAGATATCTAGAGTAGTCAAATTCATAGGAACAGAAAATAGAACAGTGTTTGCCAGAGGCTAAGTAGAGGAAGAAATGGGGAGCTGTTGTTTAATGGGTAATAGAGTTTCAGTTTTGTAAGTTGAAAGGTTCTGGAGATTGGTTGCAAAACAATGTGAATATACTTAACACTACTGAACTGTACACTTAAAAATGGCTAAGGTGGTACATTTTATGTTAAGTGTATTTTACCACAATTAAAAAAAAAAAAGAAAAAAAAATGCCTGGGGAACCCAGAGTGTTTAGTGGGTATAAACCATTAGTATTGATTTTAGAGTTTAAATTCCTAGATGGAATATGAATTATGGCTCAGAACATTTTTGGCGTATAGAACTGTTCTCCCTATTTTAAGACAGTATTCCAGAAAGGTTGTTTATTTCAGAAAAAATAAATAAATAAATAAATCAACCCCCACAAAAATTAAGTTGGAATAAAATTTTAAAGAATGCAATATGAATTATAGGCATTCATAAGGACACATTTTCATTTGAAAGATACGCAAACATTTTTACAAAGTACGGTTTCCTTTTTCTTTATGACTTTTATAAAAATTATTATATATATAATTATAATTTTACTTTGAGAGGCTCAAGTTTTGTAAATGCTCATATAATATGTAAGATTATCTTTTATATGGAAAAGTGCTTAATTAAAATGTTAAAGTTTATATAGACATTAGCTATTACTATACCTGTGATTTTTAAGAATAAAACTAAGCAATAAAAAAATGAACCACTATTTCTACTATTTTCTATTACATGCCATGGGTGAGTTTCAGGTCATTATTATGCAAACAATAGCATGAAATTAAATTTATGCCAATATTTTCCTTATTTTAATATTTTTAGAGATATGTTTCTAATCCTTTTAAATACATGCATTCAATTTTGTGCCAGAATATTTCTCTTAGCCACTAAAACTCAAACAAACACAAAAATCTTTTATTTTGCTAAACCTTACTAGAACTTGTAATGTCTAGAAATTTTTTTTTGTTTTTTTCACCACTGATTAGAAGGCACTAAACTTTTTTTGTTTTGTTTTAATACCTTTGCTTTCCATTATCAAATTTTTCTTAGTTTCAACTAGCTTTAAAATACTTTTCCTTGCCAGCCAATTATAAGATTGCTGGAAATAATAGAAGAGGTAGAATTTCCCTCAGGAGTGAAAGAATGCTGAAGTAGATCCGGTAGTTCAGTTAGCAAACATTGTACAAAATCTAGTTTAAAAGGTCTGAAGTGTCTGAAGCATTGTGTGCTAGTTATAATGTGGCATCTATGCAAATTTCATTGAGCAGATGTTGGAAAATTAGTGAAATTCTATTCAGTATGATTATTCAGAAGTTCAGTCTGGTCTTCGCAAATATAACCCAACATAAATGATGCATAGAGCCCCTAGCTGTGCTTCTTATGTGCTGTAGTCAAATCCAATAGCCCTTGGGATGGGACATCTGGAAATATATGCCATTGCATTTCACTAATCTTTCTCATGGATACTAGCCTAAGATTGCCCATTATTCAAGAAATTCAGAAGAACATAAACACACACACTCAGATATACACACAGGGTTGAAATAACGCATATCTTATATAGTAATGAATATAAAATTTATGTATAACAAATAAACCTATATATACATATATTTAATGTATGTAATATACTTTATCTTGTTTGGTAAAATAATTACACATATCTGCAAATTTCAGTATGACATTAATTCTCTGTTTTACGTTATTTCCTGCTAGTATTGTAGAAACCCAAGATATGATATATACTAGTAAATTTTTGGACTATTTAAAAAACTATGAATGAACTTCATTATTAATTCACTAGATTACCAGATTTTTTGTTTCTTTTTTTAGAGGCCTTATTTTTTTGTTGTTGGTTTTGTCCTTTTAATGCTTTTTCTTTAAATTTTACAAAGCTTCATTTGCCAACCAGAAACATCAACTAAATGTATCCTACAGAGATATCTCCTAACAGAGCTAATTTGGTAGATATTAACAGTGTTTACTGATATCATATTCCATTTTTCAACTTCAGCAAGAAATGCCTATAACTCCCAATGCCTATATATTGGGAAGAACGTCTATACTTCCCATGTCTTTAGGTAGGGCCATATAACTAGAAAGACCAATATTCTATGAGCAAAAGTATTTTGTATTGTATCTAGCCTTAAGTATTGGCCTAGTGAGGAGGGGGCAAGCAACACAAAAATGATCACTGAAGCTGGAAAAGTGTTTTAGTACACTGCAGTGACAAAACATTTAGTATTTTTGTTTTCTGATAAATTTTCAAGCATCCCATATGACTACTGAACCTAAAACTTTTGGGATAAATGTTGGAAAACAGAAGTTTCATGGTCATGCTGGTTACTTTTGGCTACATCTGACAAAGTCTTACAAGCAAGGGATGAGCTTGGCGAGATAAGGGGGATGGCAGTTTGCATGCAGAAATGAAAGGAAGTAAAGACAGGCCACACATTTACAAACTTGCCAGATTAGAACAGCTGACTGCTTTTATTATTAATCTCTAAAATGTAAGAGTTAGGGTTTAAGAGTTTAAGTAAGCTTTGAATGAAGAATCTTTCAGTCTAATATAGTGTCTGAATACAAGGATTAGTTCAAGGGCTGGTGTCACTAAAATTGCTTGATGAACAAAAATGTTCATGGCAACATTTAGGTCAAGGATAGTGTATTAGTTTCCTAGGGATCCTGTAACGAAATACCACAAACTCAGTGGCTTACAATGAAAATGTACTCTCGCACAGTTTCAGAGGCTGGAAGTCTCAAATCACAGTGCTAACGATGTTGGTTCCTCTGGAGGCTCTGAGGGGGAATCTATTCTGCGCCCCTGTCCTAGCTCTGGTGATTGACAGCATTCCTTGGCATTTCTTAAGCAAGTAGAAACATAGCTCCAATTTGTACCTCCATTTTCACATGACATTATCCTTGTGTGTGTCTCTGCATATGTTTTTTCTTCTTATAAAAATATCAGAAATTGAATTTTGTGCCAATCCTACATCTTAAAACCTCTTCTCAATTTACATGTTATTTACAACTGCAATGACCCTGTTCCTAAATAAGATCACATCCCTGAGGTTAGAAACGAAACTCAACGTTTTGGGATACATGATTCAACCCCCAGCAGGTATAGTCATCTCGCTGAAGATTAATAGGCTCCAAGGAACTTCCATGAAGTTGAGAAAAAGAAACATGAGTTAGAAAGATAAGTAAATTAAGCTTATAAATTATATCTAGTAAAGAATTTTGAGTGTGTTTATTGCACATGGAACAAACTCAAAGCAAATAAATTAGAAGCCAATCATATTTTATTTGTTTTATATTTTTTTTGGAGACAAATGTGATAAATTGATTGGAAATATTTTTTAAGCATCAATATTGGTCATGGAAAGTACAAGCTATGCAATTTTAACAAGTTTACTTAACCATTTTGTCTTTCAACGTTCTTGCTTTTAAAGTGGAAATAGCCATGACACTTAACTCATATCAATTTGAGAGCACTAAAAACATTTGGATATGCGGACAAAGCCCTTAGGATAGGCACTCCTGACAAATAGTAAGATTTTAGTAAATGCCGGCCATCCTTGCCATGGTATATTTGTGATAAATTATATCTATATCTATGTCTATACATTTAAAAGTGAGGATGGACTAGGTTGTACTATAACAAACATATCCAATCTCTGAAAGACTTATCATACTAAAGTTGATTTCTCACAAAAACGTCTGCTCTACATGATGATTAGCGCTTCAGTGTCACGTTTGTCATAAGTGTTGGTAGTATGCTGTCCTTGGAAGCTGCGTTGATTTCTCATTCATCTTGGAATATTGGATGTCTACATCTCAAACACTAAAAGGCCTGTGGTTTTTATGGCAGTAGATGGGTATCAGTCAGTGCTCTGTAACAAACTCACTGATTAATTGTGGATTAAAACAATTGTTTTTGTTTGGGATTCTGTGGGCTGGCAATTTAATCTGGGATTAATTGGAGTCATTGTTTTAGTGTCGGCTGATCTCAGGTAAGTGTCCTCTTGCATCCATAGTCCATTGATTGGGTTGACTAAAGGCCAACTGGTGTAAGCTGGCCTTAGCTGCAATTCCTCATTTCTGCTTTATGACATGACCTTCTTTTTATGCCAAAGGCAGGGTTCCACCACATTCCTATTAGCCAAAGCAGTACTGACAGAACAGGGAAGTAGACACCACCTCTTGGTAGGAAAAACTGGAAAGGTGCATTGTAAACGAGTCCCAAAGGATCTAACTGGGATCAAAATTAGACCTTGTTTGACAAAGAATAAATAAATAAATGGAAAGAAATTCAGACTCCCAGCATAACTAAGAGAATGTCCTGAACTAAGAACTTTTATAATAAGGAATCATATTTTCTTAAAGTCCTCTTTTAAATATGATCCTAATGTTTATACTAATTTTTGATCTTAAACACTGTATTATTTTTATATTGGTGTTTTAACAAATTACCATAAAAGTAATGTCTTAAAAACAACACAAATGTGTTATTTTACAGTTCTGTGGTTTGGAACGCCTAAAACCACGGTATTGGTAGTGTTGTGTTCCCTCCGGATGCCCTAGGGAAGATTCTCTTTCCTTGACTTTCCCAGCAGAGGCTGCTTACATGCCTTGGCTTATGGCCTTGCGTCTCCGACCTCTGCGTGGATCACCACATCTCTTTCTCTGACTCCAAACCCCCTGATTCCCTCCTACAAAAACCTGTGATTACACTCGACCACCCAGAGAATCCAGGATAATTCCCCCATATCCAGGTCTTAATTTAATCAAATCCTCAATATCTCTTTAGCCATTTATAGAATATATTCACAGGTTTCAGAGATTCAGATGTGGACGTCTTTGCTGGGGGGTTGGGAGGAACATTATTCTGCCTACTAAAAATACCACATCATTGAATTATTCATTTGGTTGAATTGTCTGTGGTACAGATGTTTCTAGCTATCTGAGCATATTAAGTTTATGGTACTAAGTACTCCTGTTGTCTTTGTGCTATGGTAGCTCTCCATATACAGAGAAATTGAAAGAAGCCCAATATGTGTATATTTTTAAATGGTAACGTTCATCACTTACTTAGACATCCACAGTTACTTTTCTGGGAATGCCAATTTTAACCATGTTAATATTCAAAATAAAAATGATGGATGGATGAATTTTAAAGGCATAATATAAAGATAGGAATAAAAAATTTTAAATATAGTCTGAGGCATTATCTTAACTCTATTTTAAAAGAAAATCGTATTCTCAGGAAAAAAATATGTTGCTTAATGGCAGTGTCCTCCAAAAATGCCATTATCCTTTAAAGAGAACTCAGGAATATGTGCCTTGAAGTTGCCTTCACTATTCCAATCCTGATTATAAAAAATAAGACTGTGGAATCAATAACCTCTGAAGTATGTATTTTTTTACAACTTTTTCCTCATGTAAATTCTCTGAGATAATAGGAATATAACATAAAATTTCAGTAAGTCTCTATCATAAGTATTATATGCTTCGTATTATCTGACTGTTGAATATTGTTGGATTTTGGTAGCTTTCATTTCTCTAGTTCTTATCAGACTCAGAGTTATCAATACTACAATATGATTAATCAAAGACAAAACTGAACTGTCAGTTTTATGAATTAAATTATGCCAAAACATGAATTGAGCAAGCAAAAGGCTGTTCTTCTGGTGGTAAGAACATAAAAGCTTTTTCTTTCTTTTATGTTTTAACTCATAACTATGTTTTACATTAAGCAACATCTGAAGCTACAAAGGTAAATGAAGTAAGTTGGTATGTTTTATTAGTGTAAGGATTGTTTTATAAATGCCATCTTTATTTATGTGTGACAAGGACTATTTACAATAACAGACTGAAACATTTTAACCAATGAATGGTTTCAGCTTGTTCATAGCTATTTTCTTCTCTTGAACAGAGGTCATTAACTCTACCTTACTCTTACAGGGCCAAATATTTATCAATGTATGAAATATACATGGTATTATTCATTGTCTAAATTTCTTGTAAGTTCTCTTTAAAAATATATTGGATAAATGGAAATTATAACATACAGACTATATTAAAATATAACTACCAAGAAAATTTGTTCTCAGTATTCTGCTTATCATTCCATTAGATGTCTTACTTTCCAGAAAAATCAAATATGAACTTTGGTTAAGAAGAGTGAGTCTCTTGAATCCTTACCATCTAATATATTAGTCAAGTGCTTAAAATAGGATAGATCACTCAAACACACACCCCTCTTGTAGAGGGGAAAATCTTTTACATACTAAAAATTTAGAAGCAAAGGATCTGGTAAAATTTAAGTGATAACTTGCATATAATTATTCTGTCCCATCACAAGGATAATGGAGAGTATGTAAGATGTTTTAGGTGCACACTCTAGGATGCTATGAAACAGTTTGAAGCAATGTATCAGATATATACAGAACAATATGAATGAAACATTTTTCTGAGGAAAAAGCAAACAATAGAATAAGATATATAACATTATATATTAAAATTAATTTTGTATTCATACAAAGGAGTATTAATTTTTGTTAAAAAACATAAGATAAATGAATATATAGTAAACACTGTGAAATAGTGGTCATCAGGTGGTAATGAGTTGAGAATAAAAATAAACAAATAAATAGATAAAATAAAAGGGTAAAAAGAGATAAATAAAGTGAGAGTTGCCTTGCATAGAACAATAAAGATAAAACACAATTTTTCTCCTAGAAGTGTAACCATGGATTTGTTCTAGTCAAATATTATTGTAATAATGATAGGTGACAGTCCCTAAAATCTCATGGGTTTACAACTGTAAACATTCATTTGGCCCATAGTTTGTTGGTGAAATGAAGCAGCTTAATTTCTTGCTGTTGCTTAGGTTTATGTCTGTGTTAGATGTTTCCCAGCAATGACCTAAAGTGTGTTTTTCTCATACCAAAAAGGGCTTTCCAAATTATGGATTTCTTTCCTGTATTATAGTCTGAGACTTTCTATCCTTCAGTGCTTCTGTGTGTTATTTATAAGGAACAAGAACAAAATCTATAAAAATAGAGCAAGGGCATACATAATGTGTTAATTATTTAGAGTGTTTTTTTTTAAAGCATTTGTACTACATATAGTGATAGCTTTTAATTAATTTAAAGCAACATATTTGATAACATTTTTGACTATTATACATTTATTTAGATATCACCAAGTACTTATCTGTCCAGTGACATGATGATCCTTGAAGCAATGGAAAATTCACTTCAGTTATGGTGTGACCTTAGTTCACGTAAAATATTTTACTTCTAGCATCTCAGGCTTTCTCCTTTCAATATTTCTACCCATTCATAGAAATACTATCCCAATTTTGTACATTTTCCATGATTTCCTTCAAAAAGACTTTTAGCATTATGCCTTTGGTTTTTCTTGAAAATCTTTTAAGGTGAGATTTTTGTAAGTTCATATATTCTACACAATATTATTTAACTCTTTGAGAATTACGTCTCATACTACAAACTTCCACATTCACAGACACACATGCATGCACACACAATCACACACTGATAGATATTTTAAAACAGTAAAATACTTCCTTACATAGGCACAGCTTGGTCTCCTCTTGTCTATTCCTTTTCTGCAATCCCAACGATGGTTGCTGACCATGACACATTTCAGCTGCAATTCCATGTAATTTCATCAGAGTGAATGTTATGAAATTTTCTAAATATACATAGGAAAAATAATCAATACCATCAGAAAGAGAATAAAGATACTTATAAAATAATGTCTCACATATAATACATCCATATTTGTAAATTTTCAGTAAGTATATTTCAGTTTATTTCAACTGCCTTAATACTTGTGTGGAATAGCTATGCCCCATCTGTATCTCCAATTTTTCTCTTTGTGCAATTATACATACCCCCAGAATGTCAGATATATTTCATAGCATTATAAAAATCAAAATTCTTTTAAAACATTTCTTCAATGATTATACTTTCTTAATTGAAAGATATGTTATGGTTAATATTTATTACCCACAATTTCTAAGAGATTGTTTCATGTTTTCCTCAAGATTAGTTTAATTTAATGGAGATTTTTTAACTCATTATTATGCAGGCTTACATTTTATTAAATAAGTTGATGTAATAAAAGGCATTAAATGACTTGACCTAATAAAGATTTTCAAACCACTCAAGTGTTCAAATCCTCAACAAAGTGGCAGCATCATCACACTTATTGTTTAATGCATATAAATCATTTCCATTATCAACACAAAACTCTCAAGCTATAAATCGAATAGCTATAGATAATCTTAAAAACTATGGGTAACAAATGTTTACATTGTTTATGTCTTACACTGTGGTGTACATTCAAAAGAGTGAAAATAACAGACCAATTTTCTCTGCTACCTCTTTTACGTTTGGTGATAGTAATTAGATCATGATCAATGTTCTCTCTACCCTAAAATAAAGTAGTTTAGTTTTGAATGACTTTCAGGTCAACAAAAGCCATTCCATACTAATTAGTACTGTTTTTTTTTTCTTTTTTCATTTTCAGGGTGCTGATCCAGATAATTCATTATTGTACTAAATAATCACCATACAGAAAATGATGGTGAGAACTAAAACAAGCATTTGACTTTATCCCAGAGATGCAAGGATGGTTCAACATATACAAATCCATAAATGCAATTCAACACATAAATAGAAGTGAAAACAAAGACTATATGATTCTCTCAATAGATGTAGAAAAAGCATTTGACAAAATCCAGCACACTTTTATGATAAAAACTCTTAACGAAATAGACATAGTTAGGACATACCTTAAAATTATTAAAGCCATATATGAACAAACCCACAACCAATATCATACTGAATGGAGAAAAATATAAGTTCTTGCTTAGAACTGTAACCAGACAAGGTTGCCCACTATCTCCACTTCTATTCAACGTAGTGCTGGAAGTCCTTGCCAGAGCAATCAGACAAGAGAGGGAAATTAAGGGTGCCCAAAAGGGGGCAAAAGTGGTCAAAGCACACACAAAAAAAATAGTTTGTACTTTCCATTGATCAGTCATTTAAGACTCAAATAAAGGTGTTTTTTACATGGACCATAAAACTTTAAATGGGACCTAATGGAGTTAAAGGCCAACATAGTCAAGGTGTGACAAACGTGTAATTGTTTCTTTTAACTTTTGTTTCTACTTTACTTTCATTGCTCATTCTTGATTCTCATTTATAAACCAAAAATCACTTGCTTTTTTGGTAATAACTATCTAAGTAATTAGACATTAATTACAGATTAGACAGAAGTTTTTGTGACTACATTTCTTGCCTTGCTGAGAACTGAAATGTGACTCCCTGAAAATCGTGTGTTGAAGCACTACCCTCCATGTAACTAAATTAGAGATAGGGCCTAATTGAAGGAATTAGTTAAGATTAAAACAGGTCACAGGCTTGTGCCCTGATCCTTTAGAACTGGTGCCTGAAGAGAAAGAGGAAGAGACACCAGAGATCTCTCTTTCACTCTGCCACATGAGGATACAATGAGAAGGTGATCATCTGAAAGTCTAGAAGAGGGCCCTTACCAGACATTGAACCCTACAGAAACCTTCACTTCAGACTCTCCTGCCTCCAAAACTGTGAGAAAATAATATTTCTGTTGTTTAAGCCACTCAATCTATGGTATTTTACTATGTGAGCCTCGGCTGACTAAGAAATATCTAATGCCAAATAACTTAGTAAGGATAAGTAAAGCAGATTGATTGCTATCACTGTCTAGATAGCACTAAATTTTTATTGCTATTGTAACTTCACCTTTACAAACATAGGGACAAATGACAAAAATAAACAAAATGTTAATAAATTATGACTATAAAATCGAGAAAATTATATACAACTTTGGAATTTTCTTCAGATATTTTATACTTGTTTTTTGTTATAATGTGAAGTATGAAATGTCTTATTTAATATCTAAAATATTCATAGTAGACTACTTCAAAAAAAGAGT
Organism: Propithecus perrieri; assembly: GCA_963574695.1. Classification (NCBI taxonomy): domain Eukaryota; kingdom Metazoa; phylum Chordata; class Mammalia; order Primates; family Indriidae; genus Propithecus; species Propithecus perrieri. The sequence continues at coordinate 10,866 of CAUYRB010080492.1, forward strand.
TATGTGTCACTCAATGATGCCCCAAAAGTTGATTCAGACTGTTTGTTTGCTTTTTGAATGACATTTAAACTTGTAGTCTTAAGCATAAGAATTTGTATTTTTGCATTTATTTATTTATTTTATTTCAAAAAATTTATGAAGTACAAGTGTTTTTTGTTACTTGGGTAAATTGTATTATGCTGAGGTCGGGGCTTTCAGTGTACCCACCACCAGAATGGTGTACATTGTACACAGTAGGTAGATTTTTATCCCTCACCCCCTTTCCATCATCCTCCTTTCTCAGTTTTCAATGTCCATGACACCACTTTATGATGATATATATCCATTGTTTAGCTCCTACTTATAAATGAAAATATGTAGTTTTTGTTTTTTTCATTCCTGAGATACTCCATTTAGGATAATGGTTTCCAGTTCCATTCAAGTTGTTGCAAAAGCTATTATTTCATTCCTTTATATGGCTGAGTAGTACTCCCTGGTATGTATACCACATTTTCTTTATCCATTCATATTTATGGGAACTTAGGTTGGTTCCATATCTTTGCAATTTTGAATTGTGCTGTGATAAACATTCTGGTGCAGGTGTCTTTTTTACAAAATGATTTCTTTTCCTTTGGGTAGATACCCAGTAGTAGGATTGCTGGATCAAATGGTAGGTCTACTTTTAGTTCTTTAAAGAATCTTCATACTGCTTTCCACAGTAGTTGTCCTAGTTTACATTCCTTCCAACAGTTTATACGTGTTTCCTTTTCACCACATCCATGCCATCATCTATTGTTTTTTGATTTTTAATAATGGTCATTGTGACAGAGCTAAGGTGACGTCTCATTGGGGTTTTAATTTGCCTTTCCCTGATGATTAGTGATTTGAGCATCTTTTGTTATGTTTGTTGGCCATTTGTCTGTCTTCTGTTCATTTTTCATTTATTTTAATAAAAGTACATACTATATATCAAAAAGTTTTGATATACATTTTAATTTGGTATAACATCTATCTTCTAGATACTACAATCCAATAGAGAAAATATAGTATTTAAATTGTGTGCAACAAAGGTTTTCAAGTTCTTATTTGTTTGTTTGTTTTAAAGACTTCACTTTTTTATAGCAGATTTAGGTTTACAGCAATATTGAGAGGAAAGTACAGAGATATCCTATATACTTCACTCCCCCATACATGTCGAAACTACCAAGATAAAGTTTCATTTTTTAAAAAAATTTGTTAAACATTTATACCCCTGTAATATTCTGAAATAATAAATAATAATGAAAAATTAAAACCATATGTTATTACCATCAACGCTACTTTGATGGTTAATTTTATGTATTAACTAGACTAGAGCACAGCGTGTCCAGGCCTTTTGCCAAACATTATTCTGGGTATGTCCATGAGGACATTTTTGGATGAGATTAATATTTGAATTGGTAAACTGAGTAAAGCAGATTGCCCTCACTAATGTGAATGAGCCTCTTCCACTCAACCTAAGACCTGAAGAGAACTAAAAGGCCAAGGAAGAGGGAAGTCTCTCT
>CAUYRB010080494.1:0-15118 GCA_963574695.1 Propithecus perrieri
AAAAATACATAGAAAAAATTAGCCGGGCATGGTGGTGCATGCCTGTAGTCCCAGCTACTCGGAAGGCTGAGGCAGGAGGATCGCTTGAGCCCAGGAGTTTGAGGTTGCTGTGAGCTAGGCTGACGCCACGGCACTCTAGCCGGGGCAACAGAGTGAGACTCTGTCTCAAAAAAAAAAAAAAAAAAAATTATCATATGATCCAGCAATACCACTTCTGGGTATAAATTCAAAGGAAATGAAATTGCTATTTTAAAGAGATATATGCACTGCCATGTTCATTGTAGTATTATTTACAATAGCCAAGATATGGAAGCAACCTAAGTGTCCGTTGATAAATGAAATGATAAAGAAAATATGGTACATATACACAATGAAATACTGTTCAGCCTTAAAAATAGGTAGAAATCCTATCATTTGCAACATGGATGAACCTGGAAGACATTATGCTAAATGAAATAAGCCAGATAGAAAAAGGAAAATACAGCATGATCTCATTTGCATGTGGAATCTAAAAAAGTTGAAATCATAAAAGCAGACATTAGAATGGTGATTTCCAGGAGCTGGGGTTGATCAAAGGGTACAAAGTTTCAGTTATACAGGATGAATAAATTTTGGAGATCTAAGGTGCGGCATGGAGATTACAGTTAATAATACTGTATAAAATACTTGAAATTTGCTGGTAGAATAGATCTTACATGTTCTTACAACAAATTAAAAAATTGTAACTATGTGAGGTGATTGATATTTTAATTAGCTTGATTGTGGTAATCATTTCAGAATGATACCCATATCAAAACATCATGTTCTCCACCTTAAATTCATACAATTTTTGTCAATTACACCTCAATAAAGCCAGAAATAATTAAATATCTTTTTGAAATTTTCAATAAAATACAGAAATTATATTTTAGAACTTAGATATTAACCAGTTTCGTGAGCTGTGACAGAATTTGAGACCAGAGCTTTCTTTGCTTCCTATCCAGTGTTATTTTTATTATTATACCACTCAAGCTATCTTCCTCAATAATATGTTAAACAAAGATATGTATTAGAGATTCCATGTATCTGTGTAATGAACTACAATAAGATATCTGAATCAAAAATTAGATTTATTACTAAGTGAACACCTGACACACGAAGTATTGATATACACAGTACATTTATTTTAAAATAAACACAGGAAAAAGAAGGTGAGAGAATAGGGAATTTCAATTTACTTTGTAATTTTTACTTTTTTATTTTTTTAATTAAAGGTATCTAGCTGTATATAGATCCATATTATTTGTACCTGTTTTGCAGTGAATCCATAAACATTTTCCTTTAATGCACACATAAATATAGTCAATATTTTTGTAGAAGTATTGCACAAAAGAAAAAAATTAGTATGAATGCTATAATTGAGCATTACTTTTATACTCTACCTGCCTACAAATTTTAGACCGTGCTATTCAATAGCAATAAGAAAAAGACAAAGTCAAGAAATGACATTTACTTTTTAACCTTAATCTCTACCTAGGTCATAACAGAATCTAAATTCATTTTAATGTAGCTATAACCTTTCTAAATTTATATTTTTTTCTATTTTAGAGAAATGAATTTTGTTGTATAAATTCATGCAAAGCATGTAATCATGCTAGCATGTAAACACACACAACAGAAGATAGAAAGAGATAACACATCGCAAAGCTTTATCCAGGGGCCTAAGTGATTTCACATTATATTTTCCTTGGCTTCTTTGATGAATGACTGCCGTTTTGCATCTGTCAGACTGGGGCAGTGACATGGTGAAGGCTGTACTGTGATGGATGGAACTGTCAGAACCCAGTGAGTATTTAGATACCACACCAGCGAATTACATTTACAATGGGCTGCATTATAGAAAAGTGGGATTGTTCTCTTCTATGGCTATTCTGGGGAAATGGACTGGTAGTTAAAGAACAGTGAGGCATTTTCCCTTTCCTCATCCTACTATCTCTTTTGTGTTGCATAGCTACAATTGAAGCAAACCCCAAAGCTTTTGTCCATGGGCTTTTAATTTCCTCTTCACCGAGCTGCACACGTCCAATACAGCAAAGGCAAGCCACTTAGAAATCAAGTTTATCATGCCAGATTCTGCCGGTGAGAGCAATAAACCACCATTGCTGACTAGATATCTAGAGAATGAAGACCTGAAATAAATACACTACCATGGCATTTTACACTTGAGATATGCATTTCTAGAAACATTTTAAAAAACTTCTGATCAGCTTAAAATCCAAAACAAAATGACAGTAATCATGCTGTTGACTAATTTAATATCCTATGTCTTTATATAAAGAGCTACGAATCACTGTGGATCCCTGTACTATAGATAGTATAGCTGACAGTTGTGTCATTTTGTCTGGATCGAGTCCATGGCCCTTCTGAACAGTATCCCAATTTCCTTTGGGGACACTAATTCCAGGTGTCCACCTCTCAATGCTAAAGCATAAGCCAAGGAAACCAGATCCATTCTTTATCGGCACGTTGCTTCCATTTGGCCAAATGATTTGTATCTCCTGGGAATTTGCAACTTGGCCAAGGGAGGTGGCAAGAGGAGAAGATTGGAAGTATTTCATCTCTCTTACAAAGGGTGGGGATTCCTGCCCTGCCCTGATAATGTTTAAAGACAGTTATTTTGCTTTCTATTTATTGTAGTATGTCTTCATGTTTCTTTTTGTTTCTCCCTGGCTTCTTACTGTTTCAAATGTGGTATGTTAGCCTCGTATCAATTCTGTGAGACCCCAAACACGGAATCACACACATGCATGCACACACACACACAGACCAATATCCTTTCTCACAAAAAAATTCCTTTTATTCAAGTGAGAACTAATTTCTATTAGTTTTTGTGGCAAAGAACATTAATTAGTACTAATGCTATGATTCTAAATATTGTTAAATTAAGTTTAGCCTAAAGCTCTTTCCTTACACACTTTAAGTTCTGCCTAAAGGCTTCTGCATACATAGTGAACTATAACCAACCAGATGTGTAAACAAACTAACCTACTCTCGTAACAAGTAGCTGAATCTCAGCCAAGCACAGGCAGCCAACTATTCAAACCAGGTTCAAAGAAGGCAAAGGCTGGCTATAACCAGTCCAGCTGTTTCTGTATCTCTCTTCTGTTCTGTGCAAGGCCTTCCTTTTTCTGTCCAGAAATGTTATCTGACCATGAAGCTAGCCCTGGAGAACATATTCTGGTCCCGGAGGCTGTCCAATTTGTGAGTCATTCTTTCCTCAATTAAACTCTGTTGAATTTAATTTGTCTAAAGTTTTCCTTTTGTCCATCTTATAGAAAAAGTGATCACCAGAATCTCAGAGGTACATGTATTTGACCCAGTCCTCAAAAACTGAACATTCACAATTAAGTTTGTGAATAATGAAAGTGCAGTATGTGAAGAGAGTAAAAAAGTTCATGCAGCATCGTAGGATACAATCGTGGTTCCTTTGACAGTTTTGTCTTTATATGAACTGCTTTAGTATGCTGCTTTCATTTTTAAAATGTGAAATGTTAAATCTATGTGGGAAATATAGAGAGAGCTCAACCAGAAAAAGACAAAATGCAATTAAGCTTCCTCTATCCCACATTTCTTCATGAATTGAGTTTTTCATTTTTAAGTTTTTTTAGGTTTTTTGAGAGCCTTTGTACTTTTAAGAAACCTATTTATACTCAAGAACATTCTGTTATTTTCTTCATGTGCTCTTCAAAGTGGTTTAGAGTAAACTGTGCAAAAGTGAAATTTTAGTGCCAAGATTTTTATTGACTTCATGACACAGATATGTAAGTACTTGAGATATTAGAAGATTGTTCAAGCTCTTAAAATCTTCTCTAAAAACATTTTTTCAGTGAAATTATAACTCTAAAAGATGATATGGGCTTAAAATTTTCAATTCATCTCTGAGAAATGAAAAATATTAGAGAAAATAAATATATATATTCACAATAAAAACTGCACAGTATATTTCTGTGTTAGAATGGATACCTCATGTTGCAAACAACAAAACTCAACTTGCCTGACCTAAACAATAAATAACAATGTATTATTTTATATAACTGAGATGTACAGAGGTAAGTCCATCATTAGACACAGCTTGACCATTAGGATTATGATGTCATTGTGGCTTTATCTCTGTATCTTTCCAATTGTCTTAGGTTTTTTTTCTTTCTATTGTGGTTACTAAAAATAGATGCAACAGTACCCTATATGTCACTTGGATAGGCATAATGTGCCCATGTGCCACAATTCTAAGTAAAGGTTTGAGAATTCTCACCAATGCAATTGAATTAAATCACATGTCCAGCCCTGAATCAAACACTGCTACCCAAATAAGGAGATATACCGCTTGCCAAATCCTACATCGTTTGTTCTACCACTGCAGCAATGGTAAGTGGACACAGCTTCCCCTGAAACACAGGAATCCCCAGAAGAAAATCAGGAGCTGCTGGGAAAAGAGAGGAAGAAAAGACAGTTTCACAGGCAATTAACAAATGTCCAGTCACCCTCCACTATATGCTATTGTAAAGGCACAAAGATGACACCTAGATATTTCATATAAGCTTTATCTTCACCAGCCATCGCTTTGGAAACAGGGCTGGTGATGTGAGCCAAGGAAAGTGTGCTTCATAATGGGGTGGATTGACAGAAGCTTAATATGGCAAGGACCTAACTGTTTTTTAATATTTCCAGGATATTGTAGTATATTTTAGTCAATATCAAGAATCTTTCTCTTCTCTTGTCCCCCTAGCTAAGCAACATTTGTAGCTGTACCATACCTGGATTGGGAATATCCTACTTTGCAGAGTCTGAAAAGCAAAATGAATTAATTTAGGCAGGTTATAAGAATAACTGACCAATGAAGTTATTTCAGGTTGGGAATTGAAATTTTAATATCTACTGTCTTAAGTTATCATCTTTCTCCACTTCTCACTTCTTTCAGTTGTATTATAACACTTGTAGAATATCTTCTAAACTCTACTTCACTTTATGGAACTTGATTTATAAGTAAAGATTGATTTTCCTCCACTTATAACCATAAAACGTTGTGTAGAATGAGTTACACTCTTGAGACCAGGCCATTATCTGGAGAGACTGGCTGGCATTGAACTTGCTTCTTGTAGTTTCTTTCCCTTACAGTCTAAGAATTTTTATCTTGTGCGTGCCCCAGGGCTATTGAAACAAGAGATACTGATCCATACTGAGCTCATATGACCTTAGTGTATTACTCAGAAACCCAATTTATTTTTAAAAATGAAAAAGTTATTGACCAAGAGAGCCAAGTACTTGCATCCTCTGAACAACACGCTCTCCTCCCAGAAGCAAACCACAAGGAGAGCCAAATTATTATCCAAAGGATGCCTTGTACATGTGGGACTAAGATGGTGATAGTTTTATGACTTAGATATTTAGTGGCATCAAGCTTTTAGAATAAGATGCCTGCGTCGTCTCAGCCTGGCCACCTTCTTTCTAGACCAAGGTTCAGGTGGGCACTGCTCAAATTTGCCACAGTCACTCTCCGTTGCTCTGCTTTGTGGCTCACCAAGATCCTTTTTCTGAATGACTCACACTTTCTTTAAATAAATATCTTCAATGAAAACTTTTGACTCAGAAACTCTATGTGAAATATGTCTATGTATTTTGGCTTAATATGTATCAAAACCCACCTAATTGACAGAAACTTGTATTTTCTCCTATGTACCATGTAAACCAGACTTTATTACAAATGTTTTCTTCTTAATTTATTAAGGGACTTGTAACCAATTGATTGAGTCCCCACCACTGGCATAGAGCTAGGCATTTGACCTATATTATCTTACTTGAACACAAGTGAGGCAAATAGTATGATTCTGATTTTAGAGTAAAGGACACTAAAGATCAAAGGGGTCATAGAACTTGCTCAAGGTCAAGTATCTAGTTAGTAATAAAAATAGGACTCAACACCATGCTTTTGTGTCTCCAATATCAATGCCCTTTGAACATTTGTCAGCTAGGTGGACATACTGAGATAAGCTTTGTGTTCTCCCATTATTTCTAAAACTATTAAGTTACCAAAGTCTTGGTAGCTGGAGAAAATTTAAATTCTTGATCATGTCAATTTTTATTGAAAGGTGTTAATTTATTATAGCTTATATTTCTTTTTCATCTGCAGTGGGCACATCTCTGTGTTATATGATTTAGAGTGAAAAAATGAGATACAACTTGATCTCAAGACAACGAAAACAAGCTCAAATAACTACCATACCTGACTGCATATTAAATGATGGTTATGGAGTAGCAGTGAAGGAATGTGAGCCCTAAGATAAGTGAAACAAATGAGATAAGCTGTATAATTTCCCTGAAGCTAAAATCCCGAACACTGTTACCTGGCCCCAGAGCAGAGCAATGGAACCAAAGCAGAACCAGAATTCTCAAGGAGAGATTAGAATTCAGAGAGCCCAAGGCAACTAGAATTTGCAGGGATAAGGATGAGAAAGGAGAGAGCTACAGAGAGAGAGCTGGGGAGGTGGGGGAAGAATGCTCTGGAGATCTGTGGAGAGATGTTGGTTCCATAGAGGTTTTGGTTCATACATGACGATCAGAAAAGAACCAACAGAAAACAGTAGCCTAAACAATTCTCAGAGCTCACACAGGGCTGGGAATAGCTGTTTTCCAACCAACCAGAGTGCAAAGATTTCAAAATAGAGAAGTATTTGAAAGAGTCCTCAGAAGAAAATTACATTAATAGTGGGGCTAAATTAGCTCTGGACTAAGACAGCTCTGGATCTGCCCTACCAAAGCTTAAAATCTTGCCTTCAAAAAAATCCAAGGATCACAACAAACTGCTGGCAAGCACTTAAAAGACCACAACAAAGCCAGCACCCAACAATATAAAGGTCATAACGTGCAGAATTCAGTTAAAAAACTGCTTGACATACAAAGAAACAAAGAAATACGAACCATATGAAATAGGAATAAAATTAATCAATGTAAACAGATTCCGAAATGACTGAGGTGATGGAATTAACAAACAAGGACATTAAAGCAACAATTAAAAATATGCTTCAAGTGTTTTAGAAGGCAGAAGGAAACATGAACAAGATGAGAAGAGAAATTTTTAAAAATATTAAAAGACCAAAATTGAACCTCTACAGATGAAAAATACAATATTTGAAATGTGAAACTCACTGGAAGGGATTGGTGGCAAATTAGACACAGCAGAAGAAAAGATCAATGAACATATAAAAAATAACAATATAAATTATCTAAAATGAAGTAGAGGAAAAAGACTGAAAAAATTAGCCTGTGGTACAATATCAAATAATTTAATATATTTGTAATTTGAGTGTCCAAGAAGGAAAGGGTAAAATTGAAGTATGAGTGGGGGTTCAGGAAAATATTTGAAGTAATAGTAGCTGAAGAATTAACAATTTTTATGAAAACTATAAACCTACTACTAATCCAAGAAATACAAAATGACAAAAACCAAAAACAAAGCCAAGTAGAATAAAAATAAAGAAAATCAAACCAAGTCATGTCCTAATCCAATTGCTGAAAACCGGTGATAAAGAAAAAATTGTTTTAGACTATGACAGAAAACATACATTATGCACGAAGACCCAAAGATAAAAATGGCTATAGGTTTTTTTGTCAGAAGGTATGTAAGCCAGACGATCACATACCAACATCTGTGTAAGCTATTAAATGAGGGAAAAAAAGACTAAGAAGATATAACCAGTGAAAATACCATTCAAAAATCAAAGGGAGTAAGATTCTCAAGGAAAATGAAAGCTTGGGAAATCCATCACAGGAGACTCTCATCAGAAGAAATGTTAAGAAATGTGTGGCAGGCAGGAGGAAAATGATGCTACATGGAACTATGTATCTGCAAAAAGAAATGGAAAACATCAGAAATGGAAAATATTTGGGTAAACATGAAAGATATATTTTATCTACATTTCTTTTTAAATTTGTTCATAACAGAGAAGACTGTTTAAAGCAAAAATAACCATGTTCTGTAGAAGTGATGACTAAAATGAAGACGTGAAACCACTGACAACAGTAGCCCAGAGCCTGAGAGGGGCGGATGGAAATAGACTGAGAAGTGGTCAATTTAAAGAAGAATAATATCGTTTGAAGGTAGAGTGTGATAATTAAATATGTATTTTTTAAATCTTAGAACAAACACTTAAACACTGGAACAAACACTAAAAACACTGCCAACAATGGAGATAAAAGGGCTCATAAAAATATTTGGTTAGATCATAAAATGGCAGAAAACGCAAAAAAGAAAAAGAAAAAAAAATCCCTGAAACGAATGGCAAGACGACAGATTTAAAACCAGCCATATCAATAATTGAACCAATAGAAATGGTTAAACATGCTAGTGTAAACACAGAGATTATTATATTGGATAAAAAGCAATGCCAAAATACACACTTTTTTGAAAAAATAAGCCCACTTTAAATGTAAGGACATAGATAAGTTGAAAGAAAAAGTTTGGGAAAAGATATATCAGGCAAATACTAGCCATAAGAAAGCCGGAGTGCCTATATAAATTCCAGACAAAGCTGATTTCAGAATAGAGAATATTATTAGAGAAAAAATGGAATATTTCTTATGATAAAGAGACAAGTCCATCAAAAGCACATAACAATCCTAAATATGTATGACACTAATAACAGAGCTTCAAAGTATGTGAAGTAAAAATTGTCAGACATTTGAAAGGAAGTAGAAAAATCTACAATTATACTTGGCAATTTAACACCTCTCTCTGAGGAAATAATAGAAAAACTCAAGAAAAGTCAATAAAGATAAAGAACACCCGAAGAGCCTGATCAACAAAACTGACCTAGACTAATTGACATTTATAGAACATTCCACCCAACTGCATGGAATATTCAAGTTGACGTGGAATACTCAGTGAGAGACTTTATTCTGGACATTCAAAGAAGTCTCAGTAAGTTTAAGAACATAGAAATCACACAAAGTATGTTTTCTAAACAAAACATAAATAAAATAGAAATTAGAAACAGAAGTATATCTGAAAACTCTATAGCATTAAATGCCTATATTTGACTTTTTTGTAAAATGTCTTTTTTTCCTTTGGATAGATGCTCAGTAATGTTGATTCTGCCAACCCTTGAGCATGGTATGGCTTTCCACCTGTTTATGTCCTCTGCTATATCCTTCCTCAGTGTTTCGTAGTTCCCCTGTAGAGATCTTTCACCCCCTTAGTTAAATAGATTCCTAGTATTTTATTTTCTTTGTTGCTATTGTGAAAGGAATTGAGTCTTTGCTTTGGTTCTCAGTTTGATTGTTGTTGACGTATAGGAATACTACAGATTTTGTACATTGATTTCATAATCTGAGACTTTGCTGAATTTGTTTATCAATTCCAGTAGTCTCATGGCAGAATCTTTGGGGTTTTCTAGATGTGAGATCATATCATCAGCAAAGAGCAATAGTTTGACCTCTTCTGACCCCCACCCCAAGTGCCTGTCCATCAATACATGAGTGGATTAACAAAATGTGGCATATGTATATAATGGCGTTCTACTCGGCCACAAAAAACAATGATGATCTAGCACCTCTTGTATTATCCTGGATAGAGCTGGAGCCCATTCTACTAAGTGAAGTATCACAAGAATGGACAAACAAGCACCACATGTACTCACCATCAAATTGGTATTAACTGATCAACACTTATGCGCACACAGACTAGTAACATTCATCAGGTGTCGGGCAGGTGTGCGGGGGGGAATGGGTATATTCACACCTAATGGGTGCCTTGCACACCGTCTGGGGGATGGACATACTTGAAGCTCTAACTGAGGCGGGGCAAAGGCAATATACGTAACCTAAACATTTGTACACCCGTAATATGCTGAAATTAAAAAAAAATAAATTAAAAAAATAAAAACAAGAGTTTAGACTAGAACCCCGAAAATCTTTCCTCAGAGACAATGCTTTTACCTAGTATGCCACATTGCTCAATAAATGTTAATTCCCTCACCCTTTCCACACTTAAACAGTCCAGCTGACCATTCATAGACAATAATTATCATTCCCACTTTCACAGTCCATCCAACAAGATCTTAAGAGAACCATGAGAATATCTAGGTTAGTTTTGCAAATAGTTTGCAAACATAAATTTTTTTTCACCTTTTCTAATTTTGCCTCTTCCAAAGATGGAAGCCTGATGATAGAAGGAAATTAACCGATTCAGCATTTTTCCTCCTTACCAGGCTCTTGCAAGCTCTTGCAAAATACCTGTCAGTTGTTAGGATCAAAACCATTTTATAGGACATGTCCATATCACTGGCCCCAGGGTGCTCTTGGGAATATTGGAGATCCACTCACAGAGCCAGCTGGTGGCTTAGCTCAGCTGCTAGTTGTGAGGCCAGCCCGTGTCTGTGTCCTCACCTCCCTAAGCCTGCAGCTCATCAGAGCCAAAGACCCTGGCAGAGTTTGGTGGTACTTCCTTTTTGTCAGACTTACATCCAGGGGTTGGTGGGTTTGTGGGTAGCTCCATCCTAGTCCTTGACTTTTAAGCAGTGAGCCTGGCTTTTGCCCTCCATCTTGTTCAGGGTACTTTTGGACCACTATACCTCACAGGAGCTTAGCTTCTGGCTCTTCTGGCTACTATGGTTTGCTTCCAGACCAGCAAGTGTGCCACTTCAACATGGAGGCAATTGTGTTTTTTTGTTTTGTTCATGCCTTTTTGAGTTTACCTTTTTACATTCTGTCCATCATTGTCACGTGCTTGGAGCAGTGGGCTTTCCATAGCGTGAGCTCACTGTACCATCGTGAATGGAAAGTCAATGGAAATCTTTCCCGTGTGGATTTTACTCTTCCATGATTCCCTAAATTGGGTTTACAAAATGTGACTGCACAGTTTCTCGATGATTCAGGCTTGTCATTGTGACTGCCTGTTTCTGTGCCAGGTTGTAAAGCTGTATAAAACCCTTAGCTTGATTAATGTATCCCAAGCTTCCTTTTTGGAAAAAAAAAAATCAGGCATCTTTTACAATTGTTTTAAGCCATGTTGGTGTATATCATATAGATTAATAGTAGTGTTCTGACTTACTTTCTGTGTGGGCAGATGAGCAGTGCACAACTGAGAATCACAAGGGTTGATTCTGTGCAAACCTGTGAAGTCAGTGGAGGTTTTTCTGTTAGCCCCGTCTTTGTCCATGGTCTCCCCATTGATGGCAGCCATTCCCTCCAACTCGGGTACTCGGTATTCTCTCACCTTCTCCTTTCTAGCTCCCTCTCTGATGCCTTGACTGAGGCACCATAGTGTCATAGGAAGAGCATGAATTTGAACTGACCTGGGCTTGGATTCCATCTCTGACTTTTACTAGCCTGGTGAATTTTAGGAAGCTGCTTTCCTTCCTTGAGGCTCTGTTTCTTCATATGCAAAGTGTGGCTAATAAATTCCATGTTACCTGAAAAAGCTATGATGAAGAATGAACTGAGGTCATGTGTATAAAGTGTCTGTCATAGTGAACAGCACATAATAAACACTCAGTACATGATAGCTGTTTATCATTGTTGCCAATCTCATTATTTGAGAGAAGAGGGGGGAACAGGGCTAGCCTGCGTGTTTGACAGAAACCAACATTCTATTTAGAGAGAATCACCACAGTCATGACTGTCAGAATTGGGAAAGTATGTGAAAATGCTAGAGGTCAGAGTAGACAGGTCATGAAGCACAGATATGTTGGCAAGGCGTCTGAACTTCTAGGCCTGAGGGTTTATGGATAGAAAGTTCTGTTTGGATTTTGGTGGTTTGGGGTGGGGGGTTGAGAGATGAAACAGCAGAATAGTCAGAGAACAGGTGAGAGAGCCTGATGAGACAAGCTGAGTCAGCAGAGTTTTAGGGAGAGTGGCTTGGTAACAAAGGTTTGAAGGGTAAATGATCAAGCAGACAGACACCCATGTCCTTGATGTATAGCTGAGGTGAAACACATACCTCCACATCTGACTTCACCACCTACCAAAACCCCACTGAAATGACTATAAAATGATTTTTGAAAGAACATAATTGGAAAAAAAAAAGAGTGGAAGAATGGGAAAGGAGGCAACAACTAAATTTTGGATGCTGAAAACCTGATGGATGAGTAGCACTTGACTTATCGGATCCAAGAAGGCCGCAAACTAGGAATCCTGAGACCTTAGCGAAAAACCAACCTGATTTACCTCCCACCCCCAAGAATCTTTAAAGGCTGCAACAGGTAACTCTGGAAATAGAGGTGAAAGCGGGGTGGGCGCCAAAATAGTGAAGGCTGTTTGAAACCTGTTTAAGAAGTAGATTCATTTCCAAATACCCTCCTGCAGTCAATGCCAGTGAGGGTCTGGCCCTTCCCTGCCCTGACAGAAGTCTGGAGTGCTTTTCCTTGGGGAGGGTAAAGCAGGGGCCTCTGGACTGGGAGTTCCCAAATCCAGTCAAGGGCTGGGGTCCCATATTGAAAACAGAGGTGTTGGGGGGATTAAGCGGAGGTATGCATCCTGAGAGCTGTGAATCTCCAGTCTTCTTCCTTGACTATGCCCCTAAAATTCTGGCAGCTGGAAGTCTTCCATGGGCCGTCTGACCAACTCAAGAGAAAAAGATCTAAGGATACTGACACTGAAGTTTCACCAGTAAAGGGCTCAGCTGGATTATTCTACAATGAGGTACATAGTTTGATACTGTCAGGGAGAGGAGGAGGAGGACACCTATTCAGCTGAGGGTACTTATTTTTAGGATGGAAGGAGAGATCTGAGCATGTTCGTTACTGCAAGGAAAGGAGCCAGACAGAAAAGAGGGAGAGATTAGAGATTCTGGAGAGAGGCGGTAATCGATGGAGTGAGGCACTTGGGGAGGCAGGATGGGATGGAATCCAGAGCACAAGTGGAAGTGACAGCCTGAGGCAGAATGAAGAACCTTTCTCCCCCACTAGGACAGGATGAAAAGAAAAGAAATGAGATTTGGTTGAAGACTCAATTCAATCTATTATTATTTTACTTACTATATCCAAGGCATTGTGCTGAGTAGTGTTCATTCATCCATCTACTCATTCATCCAAAATTTTTTGGAGCAACTACTGTGTTCCAGGCCCTGTGCTGGGTGCTGAAGATACTGAGACGAATCAGACAAGGTTCCGGTCCTCAAGGAGCTCACAGTCACGGGGCAAAAGTAGACTCACAACATAGGGTGATAAGTGCTGTGAAAACTGAGCACAGGAGGCTGTGAGAACACAGAGCAAGGGCCACTGTACAGTAAAGGGAATTAAGCAGGTATGGAAATGTATATAGAACAAGACATAGAGTGCTCTGTGTGTTTGAAGGCAGAGAGATCTCATCCAGCAGGGCCCACCTGCAAAGGTTTCATGAAATTAGATGGTCTTTGAGTTGAAACTGGGAGAATACCTAGGGTTTCTTTCAACTTCCAATGCTGTGGGGGTTGGCAGAGGGGTGCCCATCAAAAGGTGGAAACAGATGCAAAGATCCAGAGGCAAGAAATTGCAAGAGGACATGTTCAGGGAAGAGGGAGAGACCCTGGTTGAGCACAGGTTATGCCAAGGCAAGTAGCAGAAGGTGCAGTTGGGAAGCAGGAATAGGATAAGATGCAAAAATGTCATTGAAGCGTCACCACAAAATGCAGCCAGGTTGAACTACTGGATTGTGTAAGAAACACTGGACTGTGAAGTGAGAAACTTAGTTCCATTCTGGGCCCAGCTCTGCCACAAACTTGTTCTTGGTATGGTACGTGGTGACTCAATTAATGTCTCTGAACATTGAGTTTCTTCATCCGTTAGGGTGGAGACTTACATAGGAGCCCACGGCACAGGTAGAGAAAAATTTCTCCAGACGAAGATTAGGATAGAAAGAAGAAAAAGTTTATTTTACTTTTCCAGATGGAAAAGAGCCAACATGGAAGTGAAAAAGAGGGAGATAATGTTGGCAGAGAGAACCAGGTACTCACGCTTTTTATTTAGGGGTTGCAGGAGATTTATGGCTGTAATCAAATTAACAGGGTACTGTGAATTGTTGTATCCACTTCTTCTCGTTCTTCTTCTTCTTCTTCTTCTTCTTCTTTTTTTTTTTTTTCTTAGCGGCAGACAGATGACAGAAGCGGCTGCCTTTCCTTTGGAGACAGACTTATCACTTAATTGTGATCTTGTCATTGATTGTGCCCTTGAAATACAGTTTTGGGGACGAACTGAGGCCTGTACCTCACACCCCTGCTGTCCATTCATGTCCACTCAGGAACTCCTCAAGGCTATAAAAGCACATTCTAAAAGACAGTTTCTGGCAAATGTAAAGAGAAAGATTTACGTTTCCTTTCTGTCTGTTTGGCTCTTTTCAGATGTTGTGAAAACAGAACCCCACAGGGTGCCTGTCAGTGAGGGGGAGAGAGAGAGAGAACAGAGAGAGTGCTCATATAATTGATTTTAGCCCTTACCGTGGATTAAATATTTTTTTGTTGTTATTTCACTGTTAAGGCCATCCTTTCATCATCTGTCAACTGGTAGCAAGCATCCCTTTCTTGCCTATCTCACGGGATTGTTGTGAGGAACGTATGAGTCAATGTACAGGAAAACACCTCTTAACAAATCTTTAAAGTGGTGGTGCACACATGTAAAGGTTTATTATCGAGGAAATGCACGTGCTGGGAACACATCAACTGAATAATCAGGGGAGGAAATTTACTGAAATATTCTCCTTTGAGAATCTAACAAGTTCTCAGAACTAGTTGTTGGGTAACATGGCGAGTGAATCAACTCCTGTTAATTTGGAATGTCTATACATCAAATTTACATACAATAAAAATAGATTTGTACTACGCTGGTAGCCTACTGATGATCGTAAAACAGGAATTATTCTTTTAGAAACTGAACGGCTTAAGAGGACAGACAAAAATATGCACATTTCCAGTTGTTCTTCATTCACCCAACCAACATTCACTGACACTGTGCTGTGCACTGAAGGCAGGCACAGTGGGGGCCAGACAAATACAATTTCTGCCCTGAAAGAGGTCCCCTTCTACCACATATTAGCAGACATATTAGCAGACAATGTTAATACCAGGTAAGCACAAGGGGTCTGTGGGAGCTCAGAACAAGGGTACCTACACCAG
>CAUYRB010080495.1:0-15802 GCA_963574695.1 Propithecus perrieri
CACATGCCTGACATAGCAGCTTCCATGTGCATTTCATAGTAAGTGTGCAATTAAACTAAACTTGACCCGAGGATGCAGCTGTACTTTGAGTCCTTACACAGCAAACTGCAGCCTAACTTAGGAGACTAACTGAAAGCCTAACTTAGGGGTATGTTTTTGTAGCACATAGCTGAATCTCAGCTTATCACAGCAGCTGAGCTTCAATCTGTCACAGGTAGTCAACACATCACATCATGTTCAAATACGGTAACACTGACTGTAACCAATCAAGCTGTTTCTGGACCTCACTTCCACTCCCCATCCATAGACGCTGCAGAGCACAGCTCTCTGAACCTCTTCCGGTTCTGAGGGCTGTCCAATGCACAGATCGTTCTTTGCCCAATTAAACTTTGTTGTATTTAATTTGTCTAAAGTTTTTCCTCTTAACATGTGCAATAAATGCTTGTTGCTGGCCCACCTTGTTCACAAACACGTGTTACATGAGCATGCACACACAAACACGTCCCTAGGAGCAGCTAAGCTGCCACTTACCTCTGTAATTATTTTTACTTTTTCTTCCCTGGGATTCATTTTGGCTGCAATGGATCCCTGACTGAAAAAGAACAATGACGAAGTCAGGCATTTTGAAATCGATGAAATGTCGTTCTTCTCACTGTGGACACGTACGAAGCTGGCCTTGATGTGAGGGAAGTGTTTGTGCTGAGTAGACTTTCTGTGCCCCAGCAACACCTGCAGACCCAGGACTGGTGGAAATCTAAGCACCAGCAGGCAAAGGAAGGATGCCAGACCCCTCTGTCTGCAGAACCCTGGCTTTACTTGTCCCTGGAGTAGACCCTCGTTGGAAGGACTCTTCCACGACTTCTCCTCTCTCCTGCCCCTCCTCACTCTCTGCCTTTGACCTTGGCTCTCATTTCACTGAATAAAGAGAAGAGAACAGAGAGCGCTTCCACGTGCCCCTCTGCCCCTCCTCACTGAGTCATGTCACCCCCTCGGCTTCCACCTACTGCTGCAGATCACCCCTGGCCCCCTCTGCCCTCCTCCTGCTGTGCACTGGGCTGCATCACTGTCCCTTCCTCCAGGACTTTGACCCCGACAATCCCCACCCCCTTTTGCCTGGATAATCATTTCTTCCCACTCCATTGGCTCATTCCTATGAGTGTAAAAGGTGCTGTAATTTGTTCCTTCCTTTAGAAAAGCCCTCTCTTTCCTTCTCTTTCTAGCTGTTGCTCAATTTTTCAACCTTTATAGGAAAACCCCTCAAAAACATTCCCTCTCTTTCCAATCTTTTTTTGGGGGTGAGGGGGTCTAGCATGCCCTGAAACTGCTCTTGCCAGTATCTCCAATGCCCCCTGCATTGCCACATCCAGTGATCACTTCTCAATCCTCATCTTTCTTGACCTTGTCAGAGGCATTCAGTGATGAAAGCGACCTGTCCCTTTCTTTTGAGACACTTTCTTCACTTGACTTCTGGAATAAGTTCTTTCTTGGATTTCCTCCTGCCCACCGGCTGTTCCTTATCAATCCCCTCTGCTGGTTTCTCCTCATTGCCCGGAACACGAAACACTGGAGTGCTCCAGGGCTCAGCTCTGTGTGTGCTCACTCCTCTGGCCATCTCCTCCTGTCTCTTGGCTTTAAATACCATGTGTATCCTGATACTTGCCAAATTTGCCTCCTGAGTTCAGACACCGCCCCAGATCTCCAGACTCAAATACGTAACTTCCTGATGGACACCTTCCCTTGACTGAGCATGCCCCAAATGAAGCTCCTTGCTTTGACCCCTCAACCTGCTTGTGCTGCGATCTCCCTGTTGCAATAAACAGAAATCCACTCTGCTCAGGCCCAAAACCTTGGCAGTAAGTCTTAACCCCTCTCTCACTCTCACCTGTCACACCACACCCAATCCCTCAGAAGTCCCGCCAACTTTGGCTTCAAATTATATTCAGGATTCAATCACTTCTAAGCACCTCCACCATTACCACCCTGGTCAAACCTCATCTTCTCTCATGAAGACTACTGCAAGAGCCTCCTAATTTCTCAGATTCCCACACTGCTTGCCTACCGCATTGAAGTCAGAGTGGGTTGTTAAAAATCTGAGTGACATCATGACATTCTTCCCCTCGAAATCCTCCAGTGACTTCGCTTTGTCAACATAGTAAAATCCAAAATCCTTTCAAAGGCATACAAGGCCCTGCATGATTTGCACTTGAATCCTCTTGCCTCAGGGCCTTTGCACTTGCCGTTCCTTCTGCCTAGAACTCTTTTTCCCAACATAGCAGCATGGCTCTCTCTTTCTCACTTCCTTCATGTCTGTCCTGAAATTTCATTTTATCAGAGAGCTCTTCCCTGACCCTTCACAATACAGTGACAGCCTCCTCCCAGCACCCATCTGGGACTCCTAACTGGCTTACGATGGTTTATTTTTTCACAGCACTTATCACCACTCAACATACATACTTGCTTGTTAATGTGCCCGTCCTCATTCGAATATAGCTGTAAGAGCGCAGGCACCTTATTTTGTTTATCATTCACCCGCAGAGCCTAGGACTATGGCACGCAATTCACACTCAGTATATATTTGTCGAATGGATGACTAAGCCACTGCTTTTATTGGTTGCATCTCCATGGCCACATTCCAGGACTTTTTACAGCTCCATTGTCCTTTTTAGGCTGCTGTGAAGATTAAATGGGAGAACGTGGAGAAACAACAGGCGCCTGACTGACAAATCATAAGCCCTTCCTAATATCCATGGAATCCAAATCTTAGCTGGGACTCGGTCAGGTCATGTAAGCAGCTCATCTGAGGTGCTCAAGGTTTCGCTGACCCTACTGGGGACTTAGCATGTTAAGGAGAAATAAAGCGCCTGAAATTCTGTTGTCTCCCATACACACATCCTCCCAGGGTACAAAAAATAGAGGAAGGGAAACAAGGAAAGCAGTTAAGAAAATAGAGCGGTGAGAAGGTAACCTAGAGTGAATGAGGAGGTAGGTCATAAAAATCAAATGCAAAGGGACACAAAAGCTGTCTAATAAGCAACTCTGGTCATTATGAACTGGAAAAGAAACAGCTGTGAAATATTTTAGTAACTAAAACTGTAATAGCTTCTCTAGAAAGTAAAAAATACTGTATATAAGAGAAAAAAGTAGAAATAGAAAATGAAAAAGGTAACAGGGTTATTTTCTTTGCTCTTCATTCTTTTCTAATCATTATCTTTAAATGAGTTTCTAAGGAAATCAAATGACACCGAACTTTATTTTTCCATGAACACTGTTGCTAAGAAAAGATAAATCAATGCTGCGAACTTTAATACGCAGCTTGCCATCATCATCCTCACTGAGCACTTGCTGATGTGTTCCTATTGGTAACATCAAAGTAGCCATGGTTTACTGCACACTTATTTTGTGCTATCTCTCTATATGTGTCTTCTTTCGTCCTCACAATAACCCTTCTGGCTTAGCGGTACCTGCTTCAATCGGTCCATGAGGAAACCGAGGCTCTGACAGGTTACATGATTTGTCCAAAGTTATAGCTGTCATTAAATGTCACATTCAGAACGTGAACCGAAGACTTTGCAATTCTAGAGTCGCCCCCTCTCCAGTCTGCCCTTCATCTCAACATTTATTCTTGCTTTTGCAATGACATCAGTAACTATTCTATGTCAGCACGCTATTCTGGAAATATTTGCAATTGAAAGCTGCAAAGCATTGCACCACTGAGAAAGGGCTTAGGCTGTGTTAAGTCAAGATTTATTTAATTCAGTGTAGAAAACTAAACACATTTTTCAAGGAAAAGTACTGACACCTTCATCTGAACAAATGAACTATTCCTAAGGGTCGTCAGCAAATCAGAGCCATATCTAGAGGACCCTGTGATGAATTCTCCAGGGTGTAGTGAAAAAGGAATGAAGGTATAGGAACAAGGCTGCATTGTATACAATACACCTCCACTTTGGCTACTTAAAAAATATTAATAATATGATATCCACGTCTTACTCCAGAACAGTGAAAACATGGGTTTAAAGAAAGAGTGAGGACTTTGCCAAAAATTACATGGAGCTGGGTTCAAATTCCAAATGCAGTTATCTGCTGTGTGATACAGGATCCACGCCTTCCCCTCTCTGAGACACATTTCTGTAAAATTTCAATCAGACTTCCTACCTTGAAGGGTGATTACTTACAAGGGATAAATGATAGGATGGGTGTAGTGAAATGCATAGCATGGATCACGCTCTTATTACTGGTAGGTGTTATTATTAAGAAAAGGTGAAAGCAGAGAGGGACAGTGGAAGAAAGGGCTGAGGAGGAAAAAGAGCTGGCCGGAAAGAAGAGGAATAATGAGAAAGAACTTAAGTGATGTTTAAGCCCTGTCCCCTCAGTTCTAGCCTGCAACCTCTGGCGGTGATAACCCTTGTGCCTTCTCCCCTCCTTCCAGCCCGGCCTGGGACAGTTGACTTGCTGCTTCCATTTATAGTGCTTCTGAAGCCTCCTGCCCTCACACCCATGAGTATTTGCTCCCCTGCACCCCGAGAGCATTTACGGCCCCATCCTGGACCTCAGAAACCTGGGGAGGTGCCATATACACCCTTTTGGATTCATTGTCTTATTCCACAAGTTATTCCAGCTGCAGCTTTCCTTAGCATAATGTTAGTGACAAATAGCTTTATTGAACCATTTAGTCAGCTTGATAAATATTGTCCTCCAAGAGTACACATGAAAACCATATTTGAGCTGTGCTATGTGATATATGGCCAATGTATTTACATGATGTAGTAAGTGCTGGAAGCCCTTCCCTGGAAGTAGTTCTGCTGTGCTCTGAGTGGTTTTTTTCTTTTTTTTTAAATAAATCTCTTATGGCTCTTAGCTCATTGTACTATTATCATCTGTTTATAGGTCTGTCTCTCTAGCATACTCTGAGCTTCTGACCTGGTCTAATTCATTATTGCACACCCTAAACTTAAATACATTGCCTGTGCATTGTTGATACTTGATAAATGTTTGAATGAATGATTCTATAAATGAACTCTAGGACACACACACACACACACACACGTATATATACACACACATATAGACAGAGAGAGAGAGAGAGAGAGAGAGAGAGAGAGAGAGATTTCATGCTGGCACTGAATTTATTTGCAAAAATGGCTATATGAAAATGCAATAGCAAGCATATATTTCCTATTATACTTTATTGGCTTTTCATAGCACCTCTGCAGTGAAGGGAAACAATCAGTTTAAGTTGCAGCCAGTTAGATTTTCGTAAAGTTTTTTAGAAAGTAAAGCGAGTCTCAGACCTGTGGTTAATCTCTCTGTCTCTGTCTAATGCCAAGAAAAGTGAAGCTTGCAGTAACTAGTGCTTCTCCCCTGAACCAGTTTGAATTAAAAGGCCCAGAAACGCAACATGGAACCAATGTTTCACACACTGGTGGTCAGAGAGGATTTCCACTCAGGGCTTGTGATGTACCGGACTTACATTTGCTGGAAACCAGACACCAGACAGCAGCTCAAATCAAAGCCACCAAGTAACGGTCTACGTTCCCATTCCAGAAAGTAAAAATATAAATAATGATGAGAATCTCCAACCCCCACATTTACAATTCATGAAATCCATTCTCATGGAGAGGCTGAACTCCCAGTCCCGCAACTGAAAACAGGAAACCACTGCTGCAGCCCTGGTCCCGTTAAGGACTGATTTACCTTCAGAAACTTTACAAAAGGCACTTTGCAGATTCTGCTTTCCGGGATGGAAGTGGAAAGGGCTGGTCGTGCTGCTGAATCTTCTCCAAGGGTCCGAAGGGAAATGCTGAGTGCTGGGGACGCCCCTGGGCTCCTCCCCGGGAAGCTGCAGCCATGTCTCAGAGCGAAAACACCAGCTTAGCAACCCGTTCCTAAGGAAGGTCACTCAGTGGCTTTTTTTTCTTTTAAAGTGGCAGGTTACTTCTAGTAGTGAGATACAAGCACCCTGGGTAGGCAGAGGTGCACACCCTACAGGAGAACAACAAAGAGAAATCAATGTGGGGGAAGCTGGGTAGAAATTAGGTCAAACTTTAAGAGCCTACCCTCCCTTAGGTCATCGGGTTGTCACGCATTCCTGCATTCCTGGTGATGCTCAGATGCGGGGCAATTTGGAGTTATACAAGTTCTTCACTACATGGTGAAGTTGTCTAAATCGGCAGCAGATAAGTCTCTGTGGTGGTGCTTCAGGGCACCAGCAAATGTCGCACTGGAGTGTTTTCCAGTTAAATTTGGAAGATTGAATGCATAAGTTTAGTTTGCTTTTTCTCTGAATCCCACTACAATTACTGAAAGGGAATATGAATGTTATGGCTCAAAAAAGCAAAGAGAATGGGAGAAGAGGTAAAGCAGATGAAAGAGTAATGAAATGAGTGGACCAAAGGAAGCCACACTCTAATTATACTAGTGAGTGTGTGTGTGTGCACTGACTGTATTTTCTTATTTTCTATATCCCTTTTTTATTGCAAAATATTAAGGGGGTACAGATGTTTTTGTTACATGGATAGCTTTTGTAATGCTTAAGTCAGTGCTATTAGTGTGCCCATCACCTGAATAGCCTTCACTGTACCTGTTAGGTTTTTACCCCTCCCCTCTGGTCCCCTCCCCTCTTCTTGATTTCCAATGACTTTTATTTCTCTCTGTGCCCATGTGTGCCCATCGATTAGTTCCAAATTATTAGAGAGTACATGTGGTGTTTTTTTTTCCATTCCTGAGATACTTCACTTAGGATAACGGTCTCCAGTTACCTCCAAATTGCTGAAAAAGACATTTCATTCCTTTTTATGGCTGAAAAAGTACTCCATGGTGTATATATATATATATATATTATACACCATATTTTGTTAATCGACTTATGAATTGATGAGCACTTAAGTTGATTTCACATCTTTGTGATTATGAATAGTGCTGCAATAAACATTCAAGTGCAGGTGTCTTTTTGATAAAACGATTCCTTTTCTTTGGGTAGATACCCAATAGTGGGATTGCTGGATCAAATGATAAGTCTATATTTATTTCTCTGAAGAATTTCCATACTGTTTTCCATAGAGACTGCACTAATTTGCAGTCCCACTAACAGTGTAGAAGTGTTCCTTTCTCTCTGCATCCACGCCAGCATCTATTGTTTTTTGACTTTTAATAATGGCCATTCTGACAGTGGTAAGGTGATATCTCATTGTGGTTTTAATTTGCATTTCCCTGATGATTACTGGTGTTGGGAATTTTTTCATATATTTTTTGGCCATTTGTCTATCTTCTTTGGAATACTTCTGTTCATGTCTTTTGCCCACTTTTTAATGGGGTTATTTGTTTTGAGTTCTTTTTTAGTTTTTTTTTTTTTTTTTAAGACAGAGTCTTACTCTGTCTACCCAGCTAGAGTGCAGTGGCATCATAATAGCTCACTGCAACCTCAAACTCCCAGGCTCAAGCAATTCTCCCACCTCAGCCTCCTGAGTAGCTGGAACTACAAGTGTGTGCCACCATACCTGCCTAACTTTTTCTATTTTTAGTAGAGACAGAGTCTGGCTCTTGCTGAAGCTCGTCTCGAACTCCTGACCTCAAGTGATCCTCCTGCCTTGGCCTCCCAGAGTGCTGGGCATGAGCCACCTTACAAGCACGAGCCACCACACTTGGCCCTGTTTGAGTTCTTTGTAGATTCTGGATACTAGCCCTTTATCTGATGTATAGTTTGTGAATATTTTCTCCCATTCTGTAGGTTGTCTATTTACCCTATTGATTACTTCCATTGCTGTGCAGAAGCTTTTTAATTTAATCAAGTCTCATTTATTTATTTTTGGTTTTGCTATAATTGCTTTTGGGATCTTAGTCGTAAATTCTTTGCCTAGGCTGATGTCTAGAAGAGTTTTTACTACATTTTCTTCTAGCATTTTTATGGTTTCATGCTTTACCTTTAAGTCTTTTATCCATCTTGAATTAATGTTTGTATATGGTGAGAGGTAGGGATCCTGTTTTATTCTTCTGCATGTGGCTACCCAGTTTTCACAGCAACGTTTATTAAATAGGGCTTCCCTTCCCCAGTGTATGTTGTCTGCTTTGTTACATATCAGTACTAATACTCATTGGCCATTTATATATCTTTTTTGAGAATTGGTGCATGTGTGTGGGAGGTTGGTTGGTGGTAACTAGATTTCTAACCACTGATTCAATTTCTTTGGTGCTTATAAGCCTCTTTAGGTTTTGCATTTCTTTTTATTTCAGTTTTAGTATATATTGTTAAGAAGTTGTCCTTTTTTCTATTTTAAATTGATTGGTGTAAGGTTTTTCAAAATATTCCTTACTATTTTAAAACTCTAATAGGTCTGCAGTCATATTCTTTTTTTTATTCCTAGTAATAAACATCCTGTGCTCTATCTTGGTATGCTTCTATGGTGGTTTTAAAAATAAAACCCCCAAATAGTTGACAGCACTCTCCTCCCCATCAAGGAGTGAAGTCTATCTTCCCCCTCCTTGTATCTGAGTGGACTTGTAACTGTCTAGACCAGCAGAGTATGGCAGAAGCGATGCTGGCTCCCGGCTGAATTCTGAGGCTGAGCCATGAAAGATGATGAAGTTTCTATGGTATCTGCTGGAACTGCTGTGCTGAGAGCCCTGAGCCACCATGTCAGGAGTTTGACTAGTCTGAGGCCACCATGCAGTGAGGCAGCCAAGCCACATGGGCAGGCTATGTATGCATGCTCTGCTGGCAGCCCTCGTATGAGTCATCCTGGCCAAGGCTCAGGGCTTGTGAGTGAACAGGCATTTGCGTGATTTCAGCTTCCAGGCGTTTAGTCACCTCCAAGGAGTCAAATTCTCTCAGCTAAGGCCCCAGACATTGTGGAGCAGAGATTAATCAACAGCTGTGCTCTGTTCAAGTTCCTGACTCACAGTATCAATGTGCATTCTAAAATGATTGTTGCAAGCCACTAGATTCTGGGATCATTTGTTATGCAACAATAATAACTACAGGAGTCACATCTTTAAATAAATGAATAAATAGATGAATTAATGCATGAAATACAGTCATGATTTTTTTACATGGGACTCTGAGGAACAGACTTTTTGGAACAGGCTTTTTGCATTTTGCTGTGGTTTGACTGTCACCTTCAAAACTCGTGTTGAACTTGAATTGCCGTTGTAGCAAGTGTTGAGAGATGGGACTTTTAAGGGGAGATTAGGTCATGAATGGATTAATGCCATTATCTCAGGAGCAAGTTAATTATTGTGAGAGTGATTTCCTGATAAAAATGATGAGTTTGTCCCCCATCCTCTCTCTGTCTCACACACTTGCTTGCTGTATGATGACTTCTACCATGTTCTGATGCAGCAAGAAGGCCTTCACCACATGCAGCTCCTCTCTCTTGGAATTTCCACCTTTTAGAACCATAACTCAAATAAATCTCTTTTCTTAATAAATTACCCAGTCTGTGGTATTCTCTATAGCAGCAGAAAATGGATTAAGACATGTTGTCTTAGCTTGGGCTACCAAAACAAACTATCATAGGCTGGGTGGCTTAAAAAACAGAAATTTGGTTTTCATAGTCCTGGAGGCCGGAAGTTTGAGATCGAGGTGGCAGCATGGCCAGGTTCTGGAGAGAGCTCCCTTCCTGGCTTGCAGCTGGCCACCTTCTGTCTGTGTCCTCACATACTGGAGGGCCAGTGAGCTTTTCCTCTTTTTAGAAGGCCACTCATCCCGTCATGGGAGCTTCAGCCTCATGACTTCATCTAAACCTAATCACCTTCCAAATGCCATCATATTGGGAGGTAGGGCTTCAACATATGATTTTTTGGGGGTCACAAACATTCAGTCCATGACACATGTCTTCCCCCCCTGCAAATAGGCAAATGTTTCAGTGCCTTTAAGGGCAATGCCACTGAAGTATGATACATTGGAAGCTTCTTTGGGAAATTAGGACACTGGAATAAACTTCAAAAAATTGTAGAGCCTGAGAGGAAACTGCCATGCTATATTCTCTTTGGGGGAAGCTGCAATATTGCATTATTTAGGTCAATAAATGGCTAAAATATACTTTTCACACCTGTGCATGTGAAATGCAATTTCAGCTTCAGATGAATGTGTCTTTCTTACTGGTTCTTTGAATTTTATAATACTTCTGATTATGGCTGATTCATTCTCTGTGAAAGAACAATATATCACCAGGGAAAACATATCACTAAAATAAGGCTCAAGTTGGAAGCTGAAGATTCACCTTTGAATCATAACATTTTATAAAACCATGCTCTTCAACTTTGGATTTATATTTCTCAACTTACTGAATTATGTACATCTCTTCCTGAAGCATGACTTGAACCCCAGGAAACTGGAACCTCTTATTTCTGTAGTAAATGGAGAGAAACACTTATTGACTCAGATACATTGGGTATATAGCCTATTTTTATTTTATAGATATTAAAGCATTTAATTTTCTCCCTCCAGTGTATGATTTTCAACCTGTTTTGAATTACAATACTTTCTTCTCATTTGCTGCATTTCACAACATTCTCACTTCCTAAGAGAGCTGTCAGAGCTATTGAGAATAGCATGCTATAAGACTCATTTTATTTAGAGACTCATGTCATAATTTGAAATAACTGGAGACACTCTTACATACCAGAGAAAACTACTGCTCTAGTATAACTGGTGAATTTTCATATTTTCTTGTTGAAAAGGATTTTTTTTTTTTTTTACAATTTTTATATTCTCTTCTCTCCAGCTACTTCCCTTAAGCGCATCTCACTGGCAGGACCTGCTTCACCGGCTTAGTGAATAAATATCATCAGAACTCTTTTGTTTTCTAATTAGTTGCTTGAAAACGTGCCTGGCATTTTTAGCAGGAGATCCAGTGTCTCCTTCTTGAAGCTTCATTGCCATCTAGAGTTGTTCATAAATCTTGAGGGGTGTCCCTGATTCAAAGGGTAAGCCTTTGTGCAAATGCCAATGGGGAGAGCACAGAAGCATCTATCCAGTTACTGCTGGAAATGGTTCCCAAGATGTGTAAGCATTTTTGACCTTAGCTACGTCAATGTGCCTGGTATCCAGATACTCATACCAGATGCTGCACATTTAAGATCCTGAAGTTGTATTCTTTTAGTTCATAGTAGTGCTTATTAACCAGTGTGATCTCTGACCCCCCGGACCCCGAAACATTTGGCAAAGTTTGGGGATATTTTTGGTTGTCACACTGGCTGGGGTGGGGGTTGGGGGAGTGCCACTAATCTAGTGGGTAGAAGCTAGGGATGCTTCTAAAAATCCTACAATGCATGGAACAGCCCCCTCACCACTGCCCAACACGAAAAAATTATCTTGCCCCAAATGTCAATACTGCTGAGGTGGAAAGACCCTGTTTCCCCCAATAAGGTTTACACCAATATGACCTGGCCCTGCTTCTAGCATCTGGAGGATTTTAGACCTCAATTCCAGGCTATACCTAGACCAGCACTACACCTCCTGGTCCCCCATATCCTCTGAGTTCTGGTCTGAGCCGTGGCCACCAGGCCCTCCATGGGTGCCAGGTGTCTTGTATTCCCTCCATGCCAGGCGTCCTCTTTGGCTGATCAGTTTGGACCATCCAAATTTATCACTGAGGTTTTAATGCTATTGAAATTCAGCAGGAAAGACACCAGTACCTAAATCCCTTTTCCCCCAGGAGGTTCCTTGGCCCCCTTCGCAAATTTATTCAATGTATGTTGAGAAGCACAAGGGGCATTTGGAAATGTGGAGAGTATGAGTCATGCCATGGAAAATTCTGTTATATCCCCATTTCCTAGGGCAGTGGCTGTCCTCTCATCTTGTATTCACATAATCAAGATGAGTTGCTCAAAGGATCCTTCACTGAAACAAGATCTTATCCAAGGAGACTTGCTGGGCTCCCTAAAGAGAGGAGAAGCTGAAAATACTCTTGATTAAAAAATAAGTTCTGCTTCCCTAAGTACTCTGGTCCATCTTTCATTTTCTCATGCCTGTGATACTACAAAATTATACTGTATTTCCTTCCAATGCACCAAATGCTAAAGATACTTGGGAAACAGGCAGTCTGCTAGATTCAGTTTAGGAATGACCTCTCTACTGATTCCAGGTCAAGGATTTTCATGTCTTTACCATTTGTAGCCACAGAGCCCTGTGGAGGCAACTTTGCTCTGTCCCCTGATTCAGAGTGCTCCAGGACTTGTAAGGATTTGGGTCCTAAAATGGGTACGGAGGATATATCGTCACAGAGTGCCTAGGAGCATCTGTACTCACTTCCTGAGTTTTGTTAAATTGGAAAGCTATGTTTCTAATGTCCTTAGACGGATTATGGTATAAATGGAATTTTCATGGACTTGCTTCTGCTCTCAATCACTGTCGATGTTTTTGGAAATGCATGGCAGATTGCAAAGAACTGGCTAGCAAACAGATTTCTGGGGCAAAAGGCATCTGTAAATTGGTAGATGCCTGTGTTCTCACTATTTGAGAGATGGAGTTTGGAGCAGAGGGCACAGGGTTGCCTGCTACTGTGGACCATTCTGCTCTCTTGGACTTGGAATCTGAGGGGCTTTGCCATCCTGGAGGGGTTTCTGGGAGTAGTAGGGAGAGACGGACACTGCAGTATGCTGTCCAACCAGGGCTACACAGGGAAGCAGTGCTGCAGGGATCCCACCAGCTTCATGAGAGTGGATCAGATCTTGTGGATTCCAAGTGCCATCGTATCTATTAATAGTTGCCAGCTTTTTTTTTTCTCTTAGAGATAGGGTCTTGCCCAGGCTGGTGTGCAGTGACAGTGACGGCATCATAGCTCACTGCAGTTTGAGCTGATGGGCTTAAGCAGCAACTCAGCCTCCCCAGTAGCTGGGACTATAGGTGTGCACCACTGTGCCTAGCTAATTTTTTTAAAATATATTTTTGTAGAGATGGGATCTCACTATGTTCCCCAGGCTGGTCTCAAACTCCTGGGCTCAAGCAATTTTCCCTCCTCAGTCTTCCGAAGTGCTGCAATCACAGTCTAGCTGTCAGCTTTTAATAACTCTGTTATAATTCTTCTCTCTTATCTCTGAGACTTCAGTAAAATCTCATAATTGTTCTAATATCATCTCATCTGTGCTATGGGGGAATTACATAAAGAATTTATATCCATACTTCAGATGGAAAGGTAAAGAAAAGAACAATAATTTTAGGGTCCAGAATGATGGCATCAGTGGATATTGCTAAATTCCTCAAAAGGCAAATGAATTCTAGGAACAATTGTTGGGAGTTAGTGTTGGGCATGGGTTGCCCTTACCATATGGAGATTGTCTCTTTTTACTGCTAATCTGGTCTATTTTTACCAAGGGATCCTGAGGTTCACTCATACTTTATCCACAATACTGACACATGCTTGAGACCTTCACGGCTCTCTCCCAATTCAAGTCTCCTCTGACACTGGAGAGGGATCCGTCATCATTACCAAGGCTGCCTTCTTTCCTTATTCTTCCAGTGCTTACCACTAATACAGTGTTGACATGTCATTTTGTCTTTTCCACTGGGTTCTGATTACTCAGGGAAGTTTCTGGCATGTCGTAGACATTCAATAAATATGTCGAATGATTGAAGAAACAAACCAACACGTGAAGCAAAGCCTTCACTGGGTTCTTATTTGAGGTCAACAATGTATAAGTGAGAGTCTGAAAAACACAACCTACTCTTGAATCAGCTGTGTTAATTCAGAGCCAGAATTGCTGCATCTTTTAAATTTAGGAAGGTGCTCACTAGTAGGAGGGGGTGCCCAGGGCAAGTGTGGGGGTTCCTTAGGAGCTGTAGCATTTAGCGTAAGACTGAAGTGCTGGCCTCCAATCTTAGATGTGCCATTTGCCAATTGGATAACAAGGCAAGTAGCTTTTGGTTTTAGTTGATGTCTAACTTCAAATTAAAATGTACGTATCCATCAACCTATTCATCTCTCTGACATTTCTTTAGTACTGTCCATGTGGCAGGTAGGGTGCAAAGCACGAGAGATTCAGAGATGATTAAGAGAAAATCCTCACCCCACTGTTTACCATCCTGTGGGAGCTGAAACCTCTATCCACATTTATCCTATCAGGCCTTGCAGAAAATCACAGAGAGCTTATCTGAAACTCAAATGTCATTTTTTTTTCTCTAATTGTTTATCACTTGCGGCATAGATGGAAAAGTAGCTTTTAAATGTGTTACAAGACAATGGGAGGGGATGAACCAAATAAAGACAGAAGACCTTGGCTCTGGTCCCATCTTAGGGACCACTGACAAGTTCCTCACCTTTTGTGGATCTCTGTTTCCTCTTCTGTAACATGAAGTGGGCAGAGAAAGATGATCTGTAAAGTTTCTTCCAGTCCACGCTGGGATTTGAGAAAATCCCAGAAAACCCATTCTCTATAGAGTAGTTCTCAATGCTGACCACTAGAGGTCAGTACCTTAAAAAGTAAACTGGCCACATTCCATTCTCTTGCCCTCAAAGTAGGCCTTGAAGTAAAAGCAAAATTACTATTTTCTTATCTTATTTTGGTTAGGAAGAAACATTCCCAAAGAAACACTTTTCTCTTTGATGTATTAGAGCCTCTGACATGACATTCCTAAACTCCTTTGGCTGAGCACTCACTGTTACTAGCAGTCTTAGTATGAGAGATGAACGAACAGAAGGTACAGCCCTGTGGTTTCTGTGCAGACTGAAGTGCATTTATAGCTGTGGGACAGGAGGAAGGAGGGGTTGAAATAGGCTCTTTTTTTTTTTTTTTTTTTTGAGACAGAGTCTCACTCTGTTGCCCTGGCTAGAGTGCTGTGGCGTCATCCTAGCTCACAGCAACCTCAAACTCCTGGGCTGAAGCGATCCTCCTGCCTCAGCCTCCCGAGTAGCTGGGACTACAGGCATGCGCCACCATGCCCGGCTAATTTTTTCCTATATATTTTTAGCTGACCAATTAATTTCTTTCTATTTTTAGTAGAGACGGGGATCTCGCTCTTGCTCAGGCTGGTCTCGAACTCCTGAGCTCAAACGATCCACTGGCCTCGGCCCCCCAGAGTGCTAGGATTACAGGCGTGAGCCACCGCGCCCGGCCTGAAATAGGCTCTTTTGCAGAGCAAGCCCCTCAGTGTAGCCAATGGCACACTTGCTCCTGTCCAGTCTCTGAGAATTAAAGGGGAAGTGTTTTCAGACTAGCTCTTTTCTCACAGATGTGGTAGGGAAGGCACCATTTTGTCCTTCTCCCTGAGTTCCTGTCACTCTGAAAAATAGGAACTTTCACTCTCTTAAGTGTTGGCTTGAAATTGCCATTGACTTACCCCTCATTGGCTCCTTCTGCTGGAGAGAGGAGGAGTAATTTCTCTGATTGGAGAGAGGACCAGAGTCTAGCTCCACCTGGCTTTGTATCACTGTTGGGATGGGCTATGTTTACAAGCTCATTTGCAGGTGTGGCCTCTCTTGGATTCTATGAGCCTGACTTGGGGTGAGGCAGACCCCTGTCCTCTCTGAGGCTGAATGGAGATGTTTCTGTTCTGTGGGGCAGATCGGGTCTAGACCTAGAAGCAACCGCTGGGAAGTTTGTTTCAGCCTCATATCCACGTTGCATTCCCTGATTTGGTGCCACCACTGGGGAGACCACTCTTTTGGTCCATACGTGGCTTCTGTGCATATTTCTCAATTGGCTGAGCACTCTCGGGGGAGAAAACTGGATTAAATGGAAGCACTTCCCAAACCCTATCAGTGGAGGTGGGTTAATATTGTCCCCTCACAACACTAATTACTACAGTCTGTGATGTGGTTGGGTTAGGGCTTAAGCAAGAGTAGTGCTTGGGGTTGTCCTTGGGGAC